>APFE030354462.1:0-15112 GCA_000404065.3 Pinus taeda | reverse complement strand
CCCCTTAATTCAACTTCCTTCCCTTCCGTAGAAAATTTCATGAAAAGTTCTTGAAAATTAAAAGCTATTGTACCCAAGGATTGTAGCCATTGGACTCCTAGTACAACATCAGCACCTCCCATTGGAATGGAAAGCATTGGGCTAGTCCATACATATTCTCCCATGGATAGCTTGATATTATGGCATTTTCCAGAGCAATTTATTGTTCCTCCATTTGCAATCATCACTTGACACTCTGGTGCTGGATATAGGAAGCAATTCAATTCTTTTGCTACCTTCCAATGAATAAAATTGTGGGTACTTCCTGAATCAATCAACACTATTACCTTTTTCTTCTTGATTTGTCCTTCTATCTTGATGGTTTGAGGAGTGGTAATTCCCGCCAATGCATTACAAGATATGGTCGTATTCATTTATTCTAGATCTAGGCTTTGTTCCTGGAGTATATCCTCTTCTTTTGACCTTTCTTGCTCCTTTTCTTCTTCCTCTTCACAATCTATGTAGAATAATTTCTTCTCAGCACACTTATGACCTTTAGTGTATTTGCTATCACAACTGTAACAAAGCCCTTTTGCGCTTTTTTCTTCCAATTGTTGTGGTGTCAACCTTATAGATTGTGGAAGACTAGGGGCAACAACACTTCCGTCTTTATAGTTGTGAGTGATATGCTTCCTAGTTGCCATAATTTTTCTTTCCAGTTTTCTTGCTAACCTGAATGCCTTCTCTCATGAATCAGGTTCCCAAAGGCGAACATCATGTTGGATATTATCCTTTAAAGACCCTATGAACACATCAATCCTATGCTCCTCTGGAATATCTTTTACCCTTATGTTCAATTTTTGGAACTCCTCAATGTGCTCCATTATTGAACCCTTTTTGTTTGAGACTTATCCATTGGCTAAAAAAAGTGTTTCTTTTTGTATCCTCATAATGTGCCATCAATTATTCCGTAAAAATTGCCCAAGTGATAATTTTTTTACGAGAGAAAAGCCATTGATACCATACAAACTGATTTGGTTCCAAATATAAAGTTGGCATACGTACCTTTTGTGTGTTTTGCACATTATTGAGATCGAAAAATTGCTCCATCTGTAATATCCATGTTGCGGGATCCTTGCCATCAAACTTCCTCATATCGATTTTTGGAATATGGTGGGTCTTCGATCCAACATTAAAGTCTATGAAATCATGATTAACATTTCTTTCGTTCTCATCATGAGTTTCCTTTACTACCCTTTCACCGTTAGTAAGCATTTCTTGTAGAAACTTTGTTAAATCTGTCTTCATATCTTCCATGCCTATCTTCAAATCTTCCATGCTTGTCTTTAAACCATCCATCTTAGCTTCTACATCTTTATTTAAGCCATCCATCTTAGATTCTGTTGATTTTTGTGCAAGTGACACTTCTTGCACTTGGTCTCGTAATTTTGATATATCATGTTGCATTTCTTCCTCTTCTTCATGAGTCATGCTAGAGCTTTCAGGTTGCCTACTAGGTGTTTGCATTTTCTTTTCTTGGGGCATCAATTACCGATAATAATTCTTTACTATGCATTTTTAATTTCCTTCAAACTAATTTTTGAAACCAAGCTTATGCAAAAATTTAAAAAAAACTACACACCTTTTTTCACTTTGTAGGAGCTCAATATTGAATCTGAGATTCTGATGTATCTCTGTAATTTCAGATCATCTAGTTCTGAAATTGTGACCTGCAATAGCCCTCTACATCCTCTTTCCAATGCCACCAATCTGATCCAAATTAGATTCTCGAGAGACGAGTTATGCCAAATCTCCCACAATGACCTAATTATAGACTAGTTCAGTAGAGCAAACTTGTACGACGTGCCAAGAGTCACTCTTTCAACCTTTGGCTCTAAAAGATATATAGAGTAAACTAAATTATGTCCTATTTCTGTACCTTTTTACGAACTTTCAATACGATGCTCAGAGAAAAATTTATGACGATTTTCCCCAGGTCACCTATTTGGAATGTAATTCAGGAGTCTGCAAAAAGACCAACTTCCTCAGATCATATCTCCGTAAATATAGCGGAAAAAGCTTTGAAATTCGGACCCGATTTGCAGTACGATGTCTTCTCAAAGGGGTTGTTTTTTCAACTTCTGAAACGTCGCCGAAAAAAAGTTATAGCAAAAATTCCACGATGACCTGTTTGGAGCAGCGAAACCCTAGAATCCAAAGCTCTGATACCAAATGTTATGTAACCAGCTCAAGAAAAAGATAGAAAAGATAGATAAACTCCTTAGAATTCAGCCTCTTCGAGGGGGCAACCTCCTTTACATTACATAAATGAACAATTATTTGATGATTCAAATGACAAAACCTACTTTCTATATATAGGAGTCTAAGGAGTCACAATATAACCCAGCCGACCTAACAATAATAATATAAAGCCACAAAAATAACACTAGAGGGATTCTATGGGGCACAGTAATAACAATATGGTGACAATACGGGCACAAAAATATTAATAAGGGGTACAACTACCATATTAATGGGGTAATCACTAGTATTATAGGGACCCAACAATGTCAGTATGACGAGTTAGTGCTATTATATTGAAAATAAAAGATGCAATATCATAGAAATCAACTCAGAATGCAATCTATAATTATAAAAAACCTTTCAAAACATTAATTTATAAATGCTTCTGAAGGAAACAAGAAAAGAAAACATGTTGGACATCAAGTTGTTTCTTAGGGAACAACTACTACATAATAGAAAAATAGTACTACAGAATTATAGCATCAAAAGTGATTAAGTAAGAAAGATAACGATTTATGATAATCTACATTAAATGGAAATAAATGGTAATGCTCTTAACAAATTAACTACAACAAATCTATTCTATAACGATCTCGATAAATCTGATTCAAAAAAGAGCATTCAGTTTAATAAACAAGCAATGAGAAATTAAGAACAATTGCACAAAGGGAAATAGTTGGAACAAGAGAGTTAGACACCAATTTAATGATACAAGTGAAGATAGTGTTGCTTCTAGGATCGGGCCCATATCACCGGAATCGAATTGCATTATGAAAAGAATCAGCACAATAGATTAACTTTGAGTCAAAAACACTTCCATTCAATTACAGAGAACCAATTATAATCAATGTCTTCGCAAGTCTGAGCTTATGTCAAAACAATATTACAACTAAACAACCCATTTTGAGGCTTAATTCAATTTTTTATATCATATCAATAAATATAAGAGCAAAGAATCGGTTTCTTATAACAAGCAATCCTGAGAATCTAAAGATTCTTAGGATGCTCATTTAAGCTACAAAGATATTAATGCATCCAGAGGACCAGGTCGAAAGTTCATCTTTAACTAATTTTCTCCAAACAAAGTATAACATCTTGAGGCTATCTGATCTCCCATGATCATTCCTAGAAACAACATCAAATGCCAATGCATCAATAGATTCATGTCCAAAATAAGGATCCATTCATAAGTAAATAACACTTTAATGGTCAAATTCGTTCATAAAAATAATAAAATAATAAATGCATATGAAACACTACTACAATCCATACTACATAAGTTATCATAGCGTATTTACAAAAAAGACTTAGAAAATAATATGAAAACTAAGAAGTAAGGCAAGGAATTTATGGAAATTATGAGGCCCAACATAACCCCCAAACTAACATTTTTTGCATGACCTCATGCAACCAAATGATAATATGTAAGGTATTCAAGAAGTAAGCTTCATAAGCTTCCTCTCCTCTATGCCTGAATCCATTTCTACATCAGATTTCTTAAAATGCCACATACTTACCTGCTTCTGATAAGTCATAAGCAGATTTATAAAAAGACTAAGGGTACCAGATCATGGGACATCTATACATGAACCATATCCAATTCATACCTCTTTCCAATACCAAGTTTGCATAGTCCTCTACTCTAGTCATGGAAAACTAAAAATTGTGGTAGCTAAAGGGCTCTCTATTCTTAACTTCATTACGTGATGTCTGCCATCTCACTTTAGCTCCATGAAGAGCCTCATCCCTGATATCTTCCAAATATTCCATCCCTAAATGCAAGATGACATAATGAATCTGTGCAAGTGCAGAAGCAACACCAGGCTTTTGTATGAAGATACCATGACGAATTTGTGTGTGAAAGCGGTTATTAGGCTCCCCTCTGATCCAAAGATCAAGACCATGTTCTCTCCTATGGAAGGTGTAATAATATTTTTTCCATTTCACCTAGTGCCTAGAAAATGATATGAAATTGAATGTCTCCAATAAATGGGACAATATTTTCTTCCATGTGCTCTTCTAAAATAAATTATGCATATATAATTCACACAGAAGATATTGTGTAGACTCATCCTATTTGTGGAAAGTAGAAATGAAATCCAGTACATTTTTAAACTCATATGGTTGTCTAAATTGTATAACTGTAACTTTGATCAACATATATCGCTTAAGTAAATACAAAGCATGATTCTGAGTTGGGGACCTGCATGCCAAGGCATCTGAATAAATGGAGAAAATTTCCTTTGTTTCCTCTACAACCTTCTTAAGGCGATCCTTTAAATTTTGTATTTTCTTCTTAGGTTCCCTCAATCGTGCATAGGTCTCATATTTTTTTATTTTCAGTGCTCTGAATCGTTGGAGAAACTCCTTATGTTCCCTCCAAGGAACCACTTCTCCCTGACATCTTGGTATTGTCTCATGTTGTTTCTCCATAGTTTTGTGTAATACTTTAATGGTTTCTTCTACAATCAAGGGAGTATAGGGAGCCACATCCTTTGCTTATACTCCTTTATCATTAAAGATAAATGGTGAATTAGTGTGAGTTCCTACTTCAACAAGGCTAGGAAGAGCATTAATCATGTGTACCTCAGAGTTAGTTTAAGTTCATATTTCGGCAAGGCCAGGAGGAACATCAATCATTTGTACCTTAGCTTTAGTTTGAGTTCCTACTTCGGTAGAAACAATAAAAAGTATGTCTAGCTTCTTGCTTCATTAGAGACAGATATGAAATTAGTCTAGGATTCCATTTCTTGAGTTTCCTTTTTTGTTCTAGGTCTCTTCTCGTGACCTTTATGAAACTGCTTATTGACATGCAGCCAATTTTTTAGTTGTGTACCTTCCTTCATAGAATTTTTTTTTATGCTTATGAAATTTTCCTTTATTACTCATAGCCCTAGTACATATGGTCTTCTGATCAAAACTACTAACCAAGGTTACTGGAATAAAAGGAGAAGAAACAACAACTATTATCTTGGGATTTTCAGCAATAATTTCATGAGTAGGTTGGAATGTTAATGGATGAATCAATGAGTTATCAACTTTCCTTGTCATCACGTCAGTTCCATAATTTAGGAGTCCTCGTCAGAAAAATTAGTCTGAGGTTCAACTAAAAATCTGGTGCCATCATCTCGTCCTTCATCAATCAAATATTCAAAAGATTGTGTAGTCATTCTCTTGGGAGACGAGGGCTCTAGTGTAGTAGAAGAAGAGTCTTTGGAACACTCTCAAGAAGGAACAACTTTAGGGTCATTATCTGATTCCATAATAACATTATTTGAAGAACTAACAGGAGAGGTCGCAGATGGTGAATTAGGTGAAGGCCCCTATTACACAATATTTTGTCACACTTCCCATCCCATATCCTGAAGCATCAAAATGACAAAATTTGTTAGTGTATTCACCATGAAACATATACAAAAGCATCCCTGAAGAAGTTTTCCTAAGAACCTAGTTTTTCAGGATCAATGATTTTTGCACCACTAGTGACCCGTGCTAGTGTCTTATTGCAGCATATGACCTAGCACCGCCAACGTGACTTTTTATAGGAAACCCACATTGAACCTCTTCTGGCATTTTTTCCTAAAGTAGAGGAGAAGCTTCTCTTAATAGAAGCCTCGAGAACGACGAGTTTGTTACAGGTGAATAAGGATTAGAGAGAGATCTCCTATTCTTGGTGCTTGATCCTAGTCTCATGGATCTTCCCCTTGACTTTTGGAACCTATCCCTCCTTTTATGAACCCTTAACTCCCTCTCCTTCCCTATAAATGAAATCCCTTCTATCCACAATTGGTTGGTCATTTCTTGGTGGCATTCCTATGCTAAAACTATGCCTAAATTTTGCTCACTTTTCTAAGAAGTACTTGAAGTTCTTGGCTAGGACTTGGAAACTCGTCCAAAGGAGGCTTCCAACATCAAGGCTTAAGTGGTTGTATGCTTCCCTAATTTTTTATTAATAAATAAATCATGTGTTTACTTTCCATAAGTGTGTAAAGCAATACTCATTTAGTATGATATTCCTTGATCCATCATATAGTTTATGCTAGAATTAATTATGCTATGTATGCTTGTATTGTCTTTATTTAATCTTACTTATAGGTATTCATCCACAACGGTGTAAAGAGGATTGAACCTGGAAACGAGAATATCGATGAAGACATCAATGACCATTTAGCATCAGAGTGAGGTAGGTCATCTATCTTACTTTGTATTTTTTGATATAAACTAGGAAAGTTTTCACATGTTTGTCTAGTTTGTTGTTATAACCTCTTATAGGAATAGAGAGATCTCTTCTGTCCGCAGAAGGGATTGTCTGCACACACAAAATGGACACTTCAGATCCTCGTTGCTTTCCCTTGACATAAAATAAATAAATAAATAATATCTGAGCCCTCCTTCACCTACTCTATGGATGAAATCATTTAAAAACACCATCAAAATGCATAGGAAGGACAAATCTCTTACCTGCAACAAACAAATTGTCGAACGGTGTCATGGATTGGTCACACTCCTCGCCTAAAGATCAAGGAAATTTGGGGTTAAATGTTCTCTCCAAATTACCAAATGTCAAATGGTAATTTTATTTTTACTTTTTGAGTTTATATAAGTTTTTTGAAATTTCTTTACCATTTAGGGAATATTTTTGCTTATATTTTAATATTTTTCTCGAAACAGGTAACTTGTGTTCAATTTTGCAACAACAAGTCATGGATAAATGGTGACAGTGATTGATTTTCACTGAACTAGTGAGTTTTATTTTATCACTTTTCAGACTCGTAAAAAATAAACGAAAAAGAAACCCGTTGGAGTCATCTTTTAGCTCTTTTTTTGACTCTCAAAATATGAAAATGTTGTTGAGTACTTTTCGTTTCAAACTCGTTAAAAGAAATGAAATTATGTATACTCAGTTTACGTTTAACCATTTTCCATACTAAGATAGACTATTGTATGAAAAAGGAATACCTTTGTCACACATGGCTAAGAGGTTCTCTTGAATATTGTTTTCTACCTTTTCGAATTCGAGAGACCATCTACGAAAAGGGACCTCTGGAGTTTCCTTTTTGCCTCTTTTTCAAACTCTCTAAACATGAAAAATATGTCGAGTTACCCCTCTGTCGGACACATAAAACTTAAATGACGTAGGACTTGTCACCATAACGAGACCAAGTTACTCCTTCTTAGTGCTCGTTAAACTTACTAGGATGGATTCATCCAAAGGATGAATTTATACGACATGCATATTCTATCCTCTTCAAGGTTGCGATAAAAAAGTAATGAGGTACTCACTAGTAATGGTGGGGAAAAATGGAAGTAACAGAAACATGTCGCTCTTGAACATGACACTTATCTATCACTTGTGTTAGGTGTAGGTTATCCTCACTTCATCACTTTCCTTCATGGGTTTTGGGAATCCATTTTCCTCTCATCTGATTATATCCTCTTGTCATCATGACCTTTGATCCTATGTTGAGTCAAATGTTGCCAAACTCCGGAGTCGTGTCGCCAATATGTTCAAGAGAAGTCCCATCTACAATTTTAACCAGTTGTACCCTATTTGACCTTTCTCCAACAATCTTGAATCACTCTTACCTACCCTGCTATATCTTTTTTTTTCGTGTCGATGGTGTGGGAAACATTATGGCCCTCCTTCGAAAGATCACTTCCTGTCGACTGTAGCTCATTATTTTAATGAATATGATATAGAAACTCCCTTTTAGTAACTTGAAGTCTGCATGCCTCAATGGAATGTTATTCGCATTCTACAATAGGTTCACATTACTTGCCTTCAATCAAATGATTCTGTAGATGTTTGAATTCATCTTCATTGTTCACACTCATGGATTGTGTTGGTGTACCTTGAGAACCATTGTCATTATTGGTTGTTTCTCTCATACATGTTAACGGTTTCCATATGTTAGCACTCCATAATTCCTCCAGGCTGAGGAGAGGAACCCAAAGGTAACCAAAAACCACTTTTAGGCCAAAATATAACCCTTCTAGTCTTGGAGAGGGATATCTCACTAAAATACGCAAAGAATTGATATTAGGCTAGTTATTAAGAGCAATAGGAAAATGAATTGCTTTGAAGGTTGAAGGGGAATTGAAGGAAAAAATCC
This sequence comes from Pinus taeda, assembly GCA_000404065.3. Lineage (NCBI taxonomy): Eukaryota > Viridiplantae > Streptophyta > Pinopsida > Pinales > Pinaceae > Pinus > Pinus taeda. The sequence goes on along the minus strand of APFE030354462.1, from coordinate 6,716 downwards.
ATTGGGAAATGGAGTCAATATATATTTCATGAAGGATTTTTTAAATGAGTCCTGAAGTTAGTATACAGAGGCAAGATATCAAGCTTTTGACTAGGATATCAATTTTAAAGAGGGTGAAAGAAGAACTAAGAATTTGTCTAAATAGAGCATACAAAGATGAATTATGTCTAGAAGAGGAGGAACAACATTGGTTGCTTGAATATTATTAAATAGAGATTAAACATTAAAATTCTAAATCATTTACTCTTATTCAAGCAAATAAGAAATTAATAGGATGGAAAACTGATAGAAACGCTTAATACAAGAAACACTAACCATCAAGAATCCTACACATGAATCTCTGAAACTGAAAACTTCAGATTTTGTTATATTCCTTCTTAAAGTATTTACAAGGTCCATGCCCAAAAATCTGCTACCGTCCAACCATTTTTACTTCCAAAATTTGGCATTAAATAGCCATACAATATTTCAAACATTATGTCCAGATGCAATGCATCTTTGATTCATGAGGTGGATCGAATTGATCATAAAAAGAGGAAAGCTTTTGTTGTTTAATTATTTTTCCTCAACCGATCAAACAAAAAACATAAAAGTGTTTCATGAATTTACCTAAAAACAAAAACAAAAACAAAAAAACTAATCTTTGTAAAATAAAGCCTATCTTCGAAACATATATTGATGGAAGAAAAACAACAAAAGATGAACCGTTGGCAACTGACTATGCAGTGACTGCGTAGCAGCTGGGAAACGATGGTGTTGGCACATTTTCCTTCCAATAATGGCACGATGCTAGTTATTGGTGGTCTCAGCTAGCTCCAACCTATATTACATATTCATCCCATCAAATTTTGATAGTTGTCTTCTTCTCAATGCTTGTGCAAATTTGTAGGCAGGGGTTGTGCAATAGTTGCGTAGCAACTACATAGCGAACTTTCAAGGCTGCCTCTTTTACGCTATCAAGCTTTAACAAAACAACACCATAGTACTATAGACCACTCCAGATATTAGAACCATTTCAACATACTGATCAAAATTCCCATTGCAACTTGAAAACAAAAAGGTACCCCTATTGTGCAACTTAAGCACCCTTGGTCATGGATAAAATTGAAAAAAAAAATAAACAAGAAATTGTTAATTTTGGAAATACTGAGAGGGGGGTGAATCATTATTCCTTATCAATTAGCACTTTTAAATCTTTCAGAGCATTAGTTAATCTTCAATTATTATTAATGTTTATGCAGTAATAACAGTAAATAAAATAACACAGTTGGCACAAGAATTTTAGGTGGAAAACCCCCTTCGGGTCAAAAACCACTGAACGCTTTTCTAATAAATTCTTTAATCTTCAGCCCCAACTGAAAGGAAAGCAACAACTTCCTATAATTCTAGAAAAAAATTCTTCTCCAACTCCCACTGGAAAGACGCTCCAATGCCCTGGTTTCTTCAGTAATCAACTAAATGGATACCCCAACACCCTAGCAAGCCACAACTCACCCTAGCACCACCCTACCACCCTGAAGTGTTCACAGGCCCCAGCCTGTAGGCGACTTCATACCCCTGCCTAGCACCTCCCTGCCACCCTATAATGATTGAAATAAGACAAGACTGTGGATTCCCAAACCAGGGACAACAATCCATGATACAATAAGATGTACAATGATTTTCATGTACTTGACCAAATACCCAATCACTCTATGACCTACAACCCAACCATGAAATCATCCCAACAGTAACTCCTATACCTCCCAACACTGCCTCTTCGACTCTAGGCAGAATGACTCTTTCACAAATGACTCTTTTACAATCTTTACAATGATGACTCTTTTACAACTTTACAATGATGAATCTTTTACAAATGGCTCTTTTACAATGATGACTCTTTTATAAATGACTCTTTTACAACATTACAATGATGACCCTCGACCTTAACAATACTTCACGATATATGGATGGCTATCATATCTTCAAGGATGTCCCACTGCAATGCTTCCTTTGATTTGATACTTATACTCTTGAATTCTTGCTTGATGTTGTATTTGAATCTTCTTCTACCAAAATGCAAAATTTATCTGGTGAAACCAAACCCAACACACCAAAAAATACCCTTCAACTTACCTCTGCCTGCAAAACACATGTAAGTGCATAATAATGAATAAATACAAGTTAAAATTACAATATGTACCTAGAGTGGAATTGTCACTTTTGTTGTTGATTTGTTGCAGCAGTAGACAAAGAATCCCACTCCTGATATAGGCCTGGACTCTATGCAAGACTATATCCAAAACTAACCTAAAGATATATACAATAAAAATTGATGGCAAACCCTAGACTTGTGATGGACCAAGTTCTAAGTACAACAACAGATACCTTTCTTTCAACTATGACAAGACAAGTAACATGAACTTACAACATCATATAGATTTAGTAGACTTGGTGTAGCATCAATAATATGTAGCATCAAATGTGTAGTATCAAGAATAGGACATCCGAAATGTGGTATCAAAACTAACTCTGACATATAGAGACATAGAGATATAACTGAGACCTTGTATATACTTACGTTGTCCTGAAAAAACATATGTCAGAGATGATACTCAAAATTTAAATGTAAACACTAATCATACATACCTTGTGGTAGGAGACTTACTCCTTGACTATTGATATGTGGTCATTACTGCAGTGATCCTTGAATGCATGTTGTTTCTTGCCTTCTAGGAGCTTGATATTGAATCTGTTGTATCTATGTAATTTCGAATCTCCAGGGTCTGAAATTTCATCCTGTTGTAGCCCTCTAAGTCCTATTTCCAACCCCATAGGTCTGATCAAGATTGGATTCTTCAAGAAAGGGTTATACCCAATCTCCCATGATGACCTGATTATAAACTGGTTCAGTAGAATGAACTTGTACGAAGTGCCATGTGTCATTGTTGTGACCTTAGGCCCTAAAAATGATACCAAATAAAATAAAGTTCGTCCTGTTTATGTAACAATTTACGAAATTTGAATCCAATTCTCAGAGATAAAGTTATGACAATTTTCCCAACATCACATGTTTGACATGGGATTCGGCAGCCTGCAAAAACCCTAACTTCCTCAAATCATATCTCCTAAAATATAGCAAACCAAAATCTAAAATTCAGTCACGAGGTTCATAGAGATTTCGGCTCAAATTTTGTTGTAATTTTAGCTTCTGAAGATTCGCAAAAAAAATGTTATAGCGAAATTCCACAATGACCTATTTTGAAGTAAGAAAATCCCTACTAGAGGAGGATATGAGGGTCACTATTTATATGAATGTCTTGAGTTGAGAAGGTCCTAAACAAGTGAACATTGGAGGGATTTTAGGAGAAAAAAAAAAAAAAAAAATTATTAATTATTGACTATTCAATGGTCACAACCAATTATGAGTATCATGCCACAACCCCAAAGGGTTTTAGCCCAATAATTGGGATTACTAACTTCAAACATGAATATTTCTCAAATTGTGAAGAATTACGTGGCGTGCCATATATTAATGGAAACATCTCGGCAATTAGAATCCATATATAAGAACATTAAAACATAATAGAGTAATTTTTCAAGTCAAAATTCCCATGCAAGATCGGGGTAGCACCTGGTGCTGCTTAGGTTGACATCAATGACAACCACAGATCAACAATCTCCCCCTTTGGAAAATATGGCAACACAAGTACTCCCCCTACGATCATGACACCTCTTCCTACTACCTTCTCTCCCCCTTTCTCATCAACGGAAAAGGGTAACACCCCCTGACAAACTGTCATCCTGCAGAAATCTACACACCTCCACTCCCCTTTCTACTTAGTTAGATAAGAGAAAGATTCTAATGAGAACTTGGGATAATCCCAAGCTTTTGGCAAAGATACTCAAATGATTCACGAGGTAATGTTTTGATAAATATGTTAGCAATTTGTTCCTTTGTTCCAACATATTCAAGCTTGATATTCTTTTCAGTGACCTTCTCTCTAATAAAATGATAGTTGATCGGAATGTGCTTTGTTTTGGAATGCATCATATGATTTTTTGGAGATACTGATGGCACTGGTGTTATCATAGAAGATGGGAATATGCTCATCAAACTTAACTTGAAGATCTTGCAATGTTTTCTTCATCCGAAGAACTTGAGTACAACAAGTTGTTGCCATGATGTATTTTTCTTATGTTGTAGATAATGAGATTGAAGATTGTTTTTTACTTAACCATGAGACAAGGCAACCACCTAGGTAGAACAATGCTCCACTGGTAATCTTATGATCATCAACACTTACTACCAAATCTACATTTGCATAAGCTTGGATGACCAGGTCATTTCCTTTAGGATACTAGAGACAATATTCTGTTGTGCCCTTAAGATATCAAAGAATTCTTTTAACGACAATGATATGAGATCCTTTTGGTGCTACTTGGAATCATGCTACTTATCCAACTACCTGCATCACATCTGGACAGGAGGTTGTCACATTAAGGAGACTACCATTCATGGATCTATACAACCTTTGTTCAAAATCCTTTGATGAGTCTTCTAAGCTTAACTTGCAACCTATTACCATGGGGTTAAGGACATGCTTGCAATCTTCCATCTAGAATTTCTTGAGCATTTCTTTGATGTACTTGGTTTGATATATGAATATTCCTTTATCCACTGAGAAATATGAAGCCCTAAAAAGTACGTCAGTTCGCCAAGCATAGCCATTTCAAATTCACTTTGCATTTTTGTGGCAAAGCCTTTACTTAATCTTCTATCATTACTTCCAAAGATTATATCATCCACATATACTTTGATAATTGTTAAGTTATCTTGATCCACTTTCACATAAATATTTTTGTCAGCCCTTCCTTTCTTGAATCCATATTGATGTAGATATTATTCAAGACAAGCATACCAAGCCCTAGGATCTTGCTTGAGACCATATAGATCCTTCTTTAATCTGCAGACATTGTCTTCTTTGTCAGAGAGCATAAAACCTTCGAGTTGTTCAATGTAAACTTCTTCCTACAATTCACCATTTAGAAAATATGACTTAACATCCATTTGGAAGACCTTGATTTTTCTCAAGAAAGCATAAGCGAGAAACATCCTGATAGCTTCCATTCTAGCAACGGGATCAAATGGTTCTTCAAAATTGATTCCTTCAACATGTGCATATCCTTTGTAGACTAATCTTGCCTTGTTCCTGGTAACATGTTTGTCCTCATTCAATTTGTTTCTTAAGACCCATTTAGTTCCAATAACATTTTTATCCTTTGGTCATGGAACCAATACCCAATTGTAGTTCTTCTCAATTTGATCAAATTCTTCATTCATAGCGGCTAACCAGTGTTCATTTTGACTAGCTTCCTCAAAAAATTTAGGATCAAAAGGCACTGATAAAGAAAGATGGGCTTGTTGTGATGAACGAAGTTGTCAATTTCTTTTGGTTCTATCTCGTTCATTTATGTTGCCAATGATTGCATTTGGCAGATGATTATTTTGACACCATTCTTTCAAAACTTTTGCAGAAGTTTCTTGTACATCTTGTTGATAATTTCTCATTTCCTCTTGGTTGACTATTGTTTCCTTATTTGATTGGTCTTGCTCTGAGCTTCTTCTTCATCCTTCACAGATTCTACCTCAAGCCCCTCATATTTTCTTGGAGAGATGATCTCATTGTTATCCTTTAGAACACCATTTTCATCGAAAGTAAAATTTATGCTTTCAACTATTTTTTTTCGCCTCATATTGTGGCATCTATAATCCTTTCTTTTATGCGAATAACCAATGAAAATACCTTCGTCAACACGAGAATTGAATTTGCCCAATTTTTTGTATTCTCTTTTGATGTAACATTTACTTCCAAATATTTTGAAGTATTTGATGTTAGTCGATCTTCCTTTCCATAGTTCGTACGGAGTCATGTTACAATTGTTCCTTAGCAAACCTTTGTTTAAGATGAATACGGCAGTATCAATTGCTTGAACCTAGAATTCATCGTCTAAGTTTGATTCCTTTAACATTGTTCTAGCCATTTCCTATATGGTTTTGTTTTTCCTTTCCGCAGTTCCATTCTGCTGTGGTGTTTTGTCTGTTGAGACTAACCTTTTTGTTTAATTTTCATCACAGTATTGCTGAAATTATTTGGATGTGAATTCTCTGCCATTATTGGATCTTAGACATTTATTCTTCAACTCAGTTTCATTCTAGACCAATTCCTTGTAGATTTTGAAACTATCGAATGCTTCAGACTTTTTCTTAAGGAAACTAATGGATTTCATTTTGGTGTAATCATATATCATAAGGATAAAGTATAATTCATTGTTTAAGCCTTTTGTTCTCATAGGACCACATAGAGAAGTATGTATTAATTCCACTGCACGTGACACAAAGTGTTCCTTTGTCTTAAATTCGAATTTTGTCTGTTTTCTGTGCCGACAAGATTCACATGTTGTATTGGAAGGTTTCAAAATTTTCGACAGTTCTCTAACTGATTCCTTTTCGTTGATCTTGACCAAATTGTAGAATTGAGGCTTCTGTGATCCATCATAGTTATAAGAAGTGCTTCGGTGTAAATCACATGACAAAGACATTTGTCGACGCATTTCGAACCAACTAGTGTGGTTCATCGTCAGGACAAGTTGGACAGACCTGGCTTAGCATATTAAATAGACTGAGCAGAGACTCCAACAGCTACCTAACGGCTATTTTTGACCCCAGGACTCCT
>APFE030354457.1:0-79712 GCA_000404065.3 Pinus taeda | reverse complement strand
TACATTTAGCTAGCAAAATGATTCGTTATGGTACAAAGATCGCTTATACCTCTGTAAGAATTCCCAGCTAAAACAAAAGATTCTTATGGAATTGCACACTTCTCCCTTAGGAGGGCACTCAAGATTTTTAAAACTTTACCACAGGGTTAAGAAGGAATTTTTTTGGGATGGCCTTAAATCAGATATTCAAAAGTTTGTGGCAGAATGTTTGGTTTGCCAACAAAATAAAGTTGAAACAATTAAGACACGGGGTCTATTACAACCTTTATCCATTCCAAGCCAACGTTGGGAGGAGGTTTCAATGGATTTTATCACAGGTTTACCCAAGTCTGAGGGAAAGAGTGTCATCATGGTGGTAGTTGACAGACTTACCAAGTATGCACACTTTTGTGCATTATCACATCCATTTAAAGCTAGTACAGTTTCTACTGCATTTATGGAAACAATTCAAAAGCTACATGGAAACCCAAAGATTATTGTAAGTGACAGAGATCCCATTTTCACTGGAAATTTTTGGACATAATTATTTTCTTGTCTTGGTACTCAGTTAGCTCATAGCTCATCTTATCATCCTCAATCTAATGGGCAAACTGAGATAGTAAACAAATGTTTGGAAGGATATCTTCGTTGCTTTGTATCTGATAAATAGACACAATGGGTCAAATGGTTGCCTCTGGCTGAAGGGTGGTATAACACTTCCTTCCATACAACAACAAAAATGACCCCATTTATGGCACTTTATGGATATTAACCACCATCCATCACATCATATTTAAGAGAAAAATCTAAGGTTCAAGCAGTGGAACATCACATCGAACATCAACAACAAGTCCTCCAACTCTCAAAGGATAACCTCGTGTTGGCACTGAATAGAATGAAACAAGAGGCAAATCGACATCGTAGCGAAAGAAGTTTTGATGTAGGTGATTGGGTATTCCTACGGCTACAACCATATAAGCAAATGTCCCTCAAGCAAGCTAATAAGGATAATAAATTATCACCCAAGTATTATGGTCCGTACAAGGTGTTGCAAAAGATTGGTACTATGGCATGCAAATTGGAGCTTCCTGCAGCTTCTTGATTGCACCCAGTTTTCCATGTTTCAAGTTTAAAGAAGGTTATAGGCGACAAGCTCCCAGTTCAAACAATATTGCCAGAACTTGATGAGGAAGGAAAAATTATATTGGAACTGGAAGTAGTCACAGAAATGAGAACTTGACAGCTATGAAATCGATCAATTTCAGAGTATCTTATCAAGTGGAAGAACTTATCCGCTGAAGGTTCTACATGGGAGGATGAGAATTTTATACATAAGCATTCAGAACTACTCAAGCGTTGAGGACAACACTTTTTTAAGGAGAGGGGCATGTTGGGTCCCTATAATACTAGTGACTACCCCATTACTATTGTAGTTGTACCCCTTATTAATATTTTTGTGCCCCTATTGTCCCCATATTGTTATTGATGTGCCCCATAGAATCCCTCTATTATTATTTTTGTGGCTTTATATTATTATTGTTAGGTCGACTAGGTTATATTGTTACTCCTTAGACTCCTATATGTAGAAAGGAGGCTTTGTCATTTGAATCATAAAAGAATTGTTCATTTATGTAATGTAAACGAGGTTTCCCCCTCGAAGAGGCTGAATTCTAAGGCGTTGATGTATCTTTTCTATATTTTCTTGAGCTGGTTTCGTAACAGTTTTTCTCTCATGTTGGAGAGGTTTTGGCCCTGAATGATCACCTATTCTTTATGTCTCTTGTCTTTTCATTGTTTATTCTTTAATATTTGTTTGAGGAAGGAGAAAACTACAATAATCTAGGTAAAGAGAAGATCCCAATTTTAATAAGTAAAAAGTATTCACAAGTAGTTATCATCAGAATAGAAATCACGTAATTGTTATGCCCTAGATTTTTCAACAACTCGGGCACTCCCTAACATTGCCCAGTATACATTAACACTATCTAACATGTGTTAGCATGCCTTTTCATTCCTTGGCATTCCCTCACACTCCTTAGCTATCATTCCCTCACAACTACAATTACTTTGTTTGGGACTTGGGAACCCAACAAAGTCCTTCCTCAACTACAACAACTTGACCATGTTATGATTACTACAACTAGACTACACCTTCTTCACATAAGAACTGACTATAACTCATCTTAGGCTACTCATGACCAATTTCTACTTTTCTCGCTTAGCAAGTTACAAGTTAGCAAGCCAAGGCTCATTTCCAAGTGTGTCCATAAAATAGCTAAGAAAACTATTTATATCTTAACATGCCACAACACCTTACACGTCTAACAATCCCTTCACATTGTGTGGCATGCATTAACACCCCCTACATTCCTTGCCATGCTTTGGAACTCCCTAGCACACCCTACCACTCCCTGACACTCTATCATGCCTTAGCACTTCCTAACATAAAACCTCCCTTCACTCGATGTAGTTGTCATACCCTCGCTAGCAACAGAGTCATCTTACTTGTCTCTGTGTGAAGTTGTGCTCAAGGAATTACCATATGACCCACTGCTGAGACTCCTACACCAAATGTTTGGAAGTCTAATTGGGACTTCTTACTAGGGAGATCCCCTTACATGTTGGAGGGTCCAACACTATCAATATGACTATAACTCATCTTAGGCTACTCATGTATAATTTCAACTTATCCAACTTAACAAGTTACAAGTTACCCTTTCAAGGCTCACGTCCGACTGTGGCCATAAAACAACTGAGAAACATAGTTTACATATTGACTTTCCATAGCACTTGGCACAACTAGCAATCTCTTGGCACTATGTGGCACATGTTAGCATCCCCTAAATTCCTTCACATGCTTTGGCACTCCCTAGCACTCCCTGACATGCCCTGGTAATCTATTATGCCTTGGCACTAACTAGCATATAGCCTTGTCACTTCCTCCTTAACACACGTAAAAATCACTGAAACTCCCTATCCCACACTCTTATTCATTCATTTCCATGCACTTTGAGCTAGTTCCCCATTGTGTTTCCATGACACTCCCTAACACTCCCTGACACCTTACACAAATGCCAATTTTCTTGTTCTTGGTAATGTTGTTATTCTATTAAACATGTGACCCATGACTATACCATGAAATCCTCCAAAATATTCTTAAAGGATGGGAGCTCCTCTTCATACATGAAGCTAGTGGAATGTGACAAGTTATCCATAATTCATCCAAATATGTAATCTGTGCCTTGGGAAATGTGAAAGGTACCCTCAGTGGAAAAACATGCATAAAGATTTGTGACCAAGTTCCCTAAATGTGAGATGTTTGCCACTTGTCAATTGTGACTCTTGTTGATGATGAAAACGACACCCTAGTTGTGCAAGACTCAAAAAGTGTCACTTTGTGTCAACTCAAGGTTGTTTCCATTGTCACCTCAGTGATCAATCCTCTCAGTTTGGATTAATTATTGAATCCTAGGGGTGTCCCAAAGCTCAAACTTATGGGGTCTTTTATGTGACTAGATCACTAGGATTCAAAACCATCTTTACATTGGATGGTTTAACAAATTGATGATCCATGTCCTATTGACCACAACTTTTATATTCATTATTGCCTTCATCGCAACACTCCAGTAGACATTTATGGCATTCATGAGCCTATTTCTAGTTGTGATAAGGGTATTACGAGCTCCTTTATCACAACCCATAACCCCTAATGTGTTTAATCCCTTAGAAAAGGGGGCCCAATAACTTCCTATAACTCATCCCACTTAACAAGTTACCAAGTCCATTCTCACATCCAACCATGGCCATAAAACAACTAGCAACATAGTTTACATCTCGACATGCCATAGCACCAAACATGTCTTACAATCTCATGGAACTATATTGTGGCACATATTAGCATCCCCTACATTCCTTGGCATGATTTGGCTCTCCCTGGCACACCTTAGTACTCCCTGACATGCCCTGGCACTTTGACATGCCTTGGAACTACCTAACATATAACCTTGTCACTCCCTCCCTAACACACCTGGACTCAATGACACTCCCTATCACACAGTCTTGTTCATTCATTACCATTCATTTTGAACTAGTTCACCCTTGTGTTTTCATGGAACTCCTAATATTCCCTAACATGATACTAGTAAGAGTTTGGCTCATTTTATTTTTCAATAAGTCTAAAGAGGTTCATTGGGTCTAAATAAGGTTTGGAGTATCAAATCCACCACTTTCATGCTTAAGCATTGAACCCTTCTTTTTGATCCCACTTAGGAGAGACCAGACAAGGCCCCTATCTAGGTTCAACTTTTGCGACTAAAATTACATTATGGTCGAAACAAACTCTCAGGGAAATTGGAAAAAATCTGGGTGAATGCTTGGAGGTCAACCTCACTTTCAAATAGCATGTGGACATGAAGGTGGCGAGGGTATTGGTAAATTCGGATATCAAATATGAGCTATGTGGTGAAATGAAACTCCAACATCAATTAATCACTTCTTTTAATACTTTAAACTATAGGGGAATCCCATTCAAACATCATATATGACATAAGCACAAGCAAAAATCTATGAAATGTCCATTGGGGTTCCATGGAAACAAATTCTAGGAAATATCACCTAAAAGGTCAACCACTTAAGAATCAGTCCAATGCTAAAACACACCTACCTTCTAATTTTTAAGATCTTTATGAAATTTCACATATGACCTTAAATTCAATGCCCTCTAGCACCTTGAATGGTGGAATATAAGGCATAGCAATAGGATGTAAACTCTATTCCCTTCACCTTTGTTAAGACCTCTAACAAAACCTATAATACATACTCCTCCTTTGACTCAACATGAAGTTTTGATTTTTTTTCACTTCCTTTACATACACCTCCCTTGAAACCTTGTAAGAGTATGGTGTGCCCCATTTTGTTGTTGTAATAGTCAATCATGAGCTCTCTTGTGAGGATGATATAGATCTCATCGTTCAAGGCCAAACCAAAATAGAAAGAATCACACCATGGATTAAGCATAGGCATTACGTTTTGGTAAAATCAAGGACCTCCTTTCAAGATTGTGACCTTGTTTTTAGCATTTTCAAATGGAAGATTTAAAACCCACATTAAAGAGGAGCGATTTGGACCTTAGCCTTTGCAACCTTTGCCCAATACGAATCTATCTAATGGACTAGCTTAGATATGTTAGGTGTAGGATTTGTAGAGTACCCAATCAATGCTTTTGAGGAAAGATGCCTATCCACAACTAAAATTTAGTATTATTTGAAGAGACAACATGAACAATCATCCTAAAAAGATACACTTCCACTTCCTTTTGATTAATTTACAACAAACATCAACAACTCTCCCTTATTCCTTTCCTCTTCCATTCTCCAACAAAAAATAATTAATCTTAACTGATAAACACTTTATATAGGTTAGTATTCTAATCATTTTCCTCAACTCACGAGGTACCTTTACACCTCACCCACGTAAGTGGACCTAAGTTGATGTCACAACCCACCACACTCTAAGATGGTTCCAGTTGTCTCCTCCAAGCTAGGGCATAACATAGCTTACAATGCCAAATGGTTAATTCATCTCTAACTTGTGGGCTTTTTTCCTTCACTAAACACATTCTAGCTAGTGCTCATTAAACATGTTGCACTAACTCCACTAATGCACACCAAAATTTTAAGGTACCATTAAGATATGGCATGCACCCAAGTTCTTAGACTACACTTAGATAAAATGCACCTTTAACTTTGGAAATCCAAAAATAGTAATATGCAACCCAAAATGGCCTATTTGTTGGATTTGTGTAATTTGCTCCTTATCCGATCCTTGCACTTGCTTGGCACTCCTTGAAAAATCTACTCCAATGGTCACCTTCCAAGTTCCAAAACCAACTTTTGGAACACGACATAACCATCTATATATGTTGCAACAAGCTTGCCAAATTTAGTGGGCCAGACATGTATTTCACATTTCTTCTTCATCTTGCAAAAAGGTTGTACCAAGAAGAGGGTATCAACATTGAAAAGGAATGTTCACATAGTACTAGTGCCAAGTTTCCATCATGCAACTCGTCAATCGTCTTAAGTTTTCTTCACAACTATTCCACGTCTTCATCCCTTGTTAGTCTTCATAGACTTGCACTCTTGCCTCAATTACAACATAACACTAGCATCCCAAATGTGCATGTTCGTTTCATCTGTTAATGCTTCATTGAAATTATATTATCAAATGAAATGTTCACATATTAAGCCAAATAACCTAATTTTTTATGACAACTTAAAATATGTAAGTGACTAGGAGAGGACTCCATTTTCTCAAGATGAAAACAAAGGATTTTACAACCCCATTCACACAACAATTTGAATTTATTTAACATAGAGAAGCATACGTACCCTATCCATTCCAAATTTGTCCTATGAATTTTAAGAAACCAACACTTGTTTTTAACTATTAAATCCACTTAATATATACTCTCTTTTGTTTGCACATACCTAATATGCAAGAATACATAAATGTTTTTAGTATAACCAAATTAAAAGCACTTTTTTCCTTTGAGAAATTTCAAATTCTTACTAGTAAACTTTAACAAAATCATGCATATAAAACTCAATCTTAGAATCAGTTAATTATTGTTATTATGATAAATACCACTATATCATAAATGTTTTCTAGGCTAAAATAAAAAAATAGGTAAGAGTAAAAGTAAGAGTAGTTAGTTGGTCAAATACAACTAAAATTGTATCTATTATTTTTTGGCGAGGGAAAATTTCAACATTTTTGAAAAAGATAAGCGCCAATTTATTTAGGTTCGAGGACTAGGGAAGATCTGTTCATTTTTCTAAAGGAAAGAGCCAAAATAGATTGTTTTGTAGCTATTATAGATCCGTATGATTTCTACATGGTAGTAATGTGCTATGGATTTACAACTTGACCATTTACCTTAATTCATAGATTTAATGCATGCGATGACAATGATTTAAAGAGTGTTTTAAAGAAAATAGCCAAATGGGATTGCAGAAAATTATGAATGGGGATTTCACCAGTAGTAGACTCAGTATTAAACCCCACCATCAGATATTCAATCTATTGATAGGTGAGAAAGCTAATTGTATGGATCTCCATCACCCTCTTTTTCATTAGAAAATAAGGATATAATTTTGATATATTGTTACTAATCTTTTAAGATTTCTTACCAAATATTAAAATCACTTCATTTCCTAGAAACTGACCGCAAATGGATGAGATTGTAGAGTGGTTCAACCCAAGGATAGGCTGGCTTTTGTACAAAGTGCAAGTAATGCTTACGAGGTGGGAAATTGCTCCTATAGTTGCCCACGCTGCAGGCACTCCTCCCTCTTAGCTGGACTTCACTATCATTTAAATATATAGAGTTACATGTTGCTTGACTTGTCTTTCATATATAAATACTCGACTTGCCTTTAATAAATTTTTTGTTATGTGTGGCTAGATGTGCTTAGTATTTACAAATATTCTCCTACTCGACATCCTTTTCTATTTAAATACACATATGATACTGCAACATGCAATAATGACAGGGAACACGAAAATCACACACGGTAATCTGCGTTTGTAATGTTTTTCAATAAATATTTTTTTATGTTTTTCCATGTGTTTACTATTCATAAATATTCTTTTAGTTGATGCATAAGGCGAAGGCAGATCCTGGTTTGTTCTTGAATCTTGGCTACAAGGGAAGAGACCAGATCCCTAGCTCGCACTTGCAAACATAATAACCCCCTAAAAGGGGTCTCAAATCGAAAGAATTGAATCTCTGATTATGACTTGGAGAAAACTGGATTCGACATCGTACGGCTCCCCAAAATTGTCTACCAGTCACGATGATAGGAGAGAGGGTGGGTTTGCACCAAGCCTTTTAAAAGAGGGCCCTTGACCGCTACGGTGCTATTAGGACCAAATTCAATCCAACTTATATTGCAGATGATTTTAGAATTCTTAGCGAAGTGTTTTTCTTTGTTTGAGTCATCATCGATGAAACAAATCATGTGCAAAACCATGTTTGAATTGGGGTTTTTAGGAAACTTGGTGCATTAGATGTTGAAACTCCTCTCATATTTTTCTAAGATTCTATAAATGCCTATGTATTTTCTTTTTAGCATCTGCAGGATTAAGCGCAATTTTGATTTACCCATTTGAAATTAATGTTTGATTTGATGCATATTTTTTCTTTATTTAGGCTAGCAAGTTTTTTCACTATCAACAAATCTTAAAGTTCTAGAACTTCGAAGATATAGATATCAGAAAAAATTGCACATAATTTCTTTTTTATGTTCTTAATGTTAACAGGCCATCCTAAATATTAGTGCACAAGTGATTTTATTTCTGATTCTTCAAGAAAAATGCCTCTTCTCTCACTTGAATCAGGATTTTCAATAAAACTTGGTAAAAAATGCCTCTCATTATTTTTCCAAGATTTGACCAGTGTTGATCCGAATCAGATCCATAAATGACTATCAAAGAACCTTGACTATATCGAGATGAAACAAATGTCTAAAGAATCCAAAACAACAATCGAAAACACCCTGAACCAGTGGCAATGGCAGCCAACGTGGAGCGACGAGGACCTCGATCAAAGCACATTGACTGAGGCCCATGGAGACTGTGGAGGAGGTCAAAGTAGCCCCTGGGAGCCCCAGATAGGGAAAAGGAGGCATTTCTCCTAAAAAGATTGCATAAAATACCTTATAGAGGAAGAATTTCATTGCAAAAGGTTCAAAGAGTGGACTTAAGGCTAGGGTGGAAGGACCCTCGATCAACGATCTCCGACTCATCGCATCAAAGGCAAGCATGTATGCAATATTAGGACCCCAAACTTGGTGATTGAGAAAATGTGATTATGCGATTGTGATAATTGGTGATTGGAATGATTAGTAGATCGACAAATCAATGGTCGGCATGGCCAAAGGAAGGAACCCCCAGGGTCATTACAATTGCGATATGCCAATAGCGATACACTGATATCGACGGTCGACAATTGGGTGACCGATGATCCCCAATACAAAGGGTTGTTAAGCCCCATTCCATGCGATACTGATTTGTGATAGAATGGCAGACCTGATGGGTTTATAGGGATGATTTCATAGAATTTGAAGTTCAGATTTTCACGGCCGATAGAGTATTCCCGGTAAAACTCTGTGTATTGGAATTTTGTTCCATTTTTAGGTTTTGCCTGAAGGAAGGCCCCGATTCCTTTCTAACTGCCCCTGATCATTGTTCCACACTAAAAGCGATCATTTTATATACAATGATGCGTTTGTAATGCAAAGAGAGCCACAAAGCCAGATAGCTGGTCGAAGAGACAAGGAGCAGAAGCGCAGCTGCAGAGGGTGAATCGACAGAGGCGGAAGAGGAACTGAGCGGGCATGGGTTCGAATAACAAAAAGCCATGAATAGAGATAGAATACATATTCAAGTCAGAGAAATTCAGGGAGATGAGGGAGAAAGGACCAGAATCCTGAGAGGAGGATGGAATATAGAGAAAGGGAAGTGAAGCAAGAGAAGAGCAGAAAGAGATAGAGGGCCGAGCTGACCAGTGACAGCATCGAGCAACAGAGGTTGGAGATTCAAGCCATCCCATAGGGGCATCTATCCAGACTGAGTATCACATTTGGCTCTATCCATTGTAGACTTGAAGGTGACAGAGCTGGTAGAAAGAAGAAGAGTTTGTGCACTCCAGTGGCTTGGGAAATCAAAGAACCACCCTGCCAAGAAAAACCTACTTCAGGAGAACTCACATTGAGTCCCTGCATTGTAATTATCTGCTAAAGGCACAATAAAACAAGGCCACCACTGAAAGTTGGACCAGAGACGTAACCCTGGAGGATAGGGTGAACTCCTTATTAAAATTGTTATGTCTTTGTATTTTCTTACTATATTTCTCTGTTGTCTATCCATTTAAATATCTGTGTAATGGCAATCTGATCGATCTGTTGCTTAAATAACACAGAGCACACACCAGCACGTGAGTTTGTAATACCTTTTGTTTAATAAATCTTCCACTGAGGTCACTCATAGGGTGATTATCAAATCAAGTGGTATCAGAGCTCTAGGCTGTAAGGTTAAATAAGCTTGTGTTCGTTTAGGTGTGAATGCTCACTAGATCAAAGCTCAAATTAGGAGAATGAGAGTTGGTTGAAACTAATCCTGAAATTGCGAGATTCTATTCTCAGAAGACAATGTCAGAGGAAGGTTTTATAGGGCTAGACCCTTAATTCATAGAAAGTTTCCTAGCTATAAAGTCTATGGTAGAAGAAATGTATAGGGACTTTAGAAAGCATAAGGATGAAGATTCATCAGGCTCTAAACAAGATAAAGAATAATATGAATCTCACTCCCATGACTACTCAAAAGAAAAGGGGAAAGAAGAAAGCTTTCCTACACCTCCTAATAGCCCTATGCATAATAAGAAAGCATCTTTTATTAAACTAGACGTTAAATTTTATTTGCCTATATATGATGGAGAGTTAAATGCTAAAAGGTTGGACAATTGGATTAGACAAATTGATGTGTATTGTAGAGTACAGAACATAGTCTCAGACAAGAATACGATTCAGGTGGCAAGCCTACGCCTAGGAGGCACTGCCTTGGTTTGGTGGGAAAGTAGAACCCAAGCTGATATGAAGAAGCATGGTAAGACCATCTCTGTTTGGAGTGAATTTGTTGCTGTAATCAAAAAACAGATCTATCCATTGGCCTACATGCAACAAGCCATGATGAGTTGGCAAACTCTTTGGTAGTTGAAAGGGCAAAGTGTGCAAGGGTATACTCAAGAATTCAGAAAGAGAGCATTGATGTTGGGTATCTCATTACACTCACCAGAAATTTTTTTAAAGTACATTGGTGGTCTACACAACTACATGAGGCATACCATCCTCTTGTTTAATCCCACTAGTATAGATGAGGTATCTGTACAAGCTACTCATCTAGAAGCTAGAGGAAAGAATGGAAATCTAGAAGTTGGGGGACCATCCCAACCCACTGTAAGCAAGAGCAAGGAGAAAATAAAGCAGAAGTGGAAAGCAAGGAAGGCTAACACTGCACAAAAAGGCAAAGCTTCATGCAGTCACTGTAAAAAGGAGGGGCATGATGATGAGAACTATTGGATTCTGCATCCAGAGCTGAGACCTAAGAATTCTGAGGGCAAGAAGAAGAAGACTGATGCAACTATTCATAAAGATTTGGGGTCAGACTCAGGAGATGAAATAATCATTGCTGCCACAGGTATAAGAGGTAAGAATTCTGAACCATCTACTAGTAATTCTGCTTAATCTGTTATTGATGAAGAACATGAGAGAAAAAGGCATGAGATTTTCCATATTTGAGTTGTTTCAAAAAATCAAGAGATTGATACTTATATTTCTGAAGAAATTGTAAAGAAATTGGTATTAACAACTACACCTCATAAGAAGCCATACCCATTAGAATGGTTGAATGATAAAGCACAACTACAAGTGACTAGATAGTGAAAACTCAAGTTTTCTTTTGGGTCATCATTTGTAGATGAGGTTGAGTTAGATGTAATTCCTTTAGATATATGTGGAATTGTTTTAGGAAGTCCTTACTTGTATGATAGAAAGGCTATTTTCTATAGAGCTAAGAACAAATATCTACTTGTTAAAGATGGAATCGAATACTTTGTAAGAGCTCATAAGCTCAAGAATAATTATACTCTCATAAACTCAGGACAGATGAAAAGAATGATAAATTCATGCAAACAGTTCTTACTAATGGTTGTAAAGGCAAAGACACCTGATAAAACCAATGAATTTGAGGGTTGTGATGCTGATTAGCAAGCTGATATAGAAAAGATTGTTTCAGAGTATGATGTCTTATTTCAAGAACCTAAGGGTCTGCCACCCAAAAAGGGAATAGTACATGATATTATTTTGCAGCAAGATGTTCCTTTGCCTAACATTGGGATGTACAGGTTGTCTACTTTAGAGAATGCTGAAATCAAGAAGCAGGGGCAGGAGTTGCTAGAGAAAGGGTTCATCAGGCCTATCACATCACCATGTGGGTCACCAATCATTTTGGTGAGAAAGAAAGATGGCTTATGGAGAATGTGCATTGATTACCGAGGACTGAATAAGATAACAATAAAAAATCGTTATCCCCTTCCTTGCATAAACGATCTTTTAGATCAATTGAAGGAAGTTGTTTATTTCACCAAGCTGAATTTTCACAGTGGATACCATCAGGTCAGAGTTGCAGAACAAGATGCATGGAAGACTACTTTCAAAACAAAGCAGGGATTTTATGAATGGTTGGTTATGCCTTTTGGCCTAACTAATGCTCCTGCTACTTTCATGAGATTAATGAATCATGTACTCAGACCTTTTCTTGATGATTTTGTTATTGTGTGCCTGGATGACATTCTAATCTTTAGTAAAACGTGGGAAGAATATTTAAAGAATGTTAAGCAGAGATTATATGTTTTGAAAAGAGAAAAACTTTATGTTAAACTCTCCAAATGTGAATTTTGCAAAACCTCTCTAAATTATTTGGGTCACATAGTAGGGGGGGTGAATTGAAAATAGATCCCTCTAAAGTGGTAGTCATTATAAACTGACCTAAACCCAAGTCTGCTATACAAGTGAGAAGCTTCTTAGGAGTAACATAGTATTGGAGGAAGTTCATTTCGAATTTTTCCTCAATTGCAGCGCCCTTACATGCTTTGACAGGATTGAACAAGGTGTTTCAGTGGGGAGGCAAACAACAGAAAGCCTTCGACACCTTGAAAGAAAAGATTAGTACATCATTTGTACTAGCACTACCAGATCTACAAAGACCATTTGAGATCCAAACTGATGCCAGTGACTATGCTATGGGAGTCCTGTTGACACAACACGGTAAAACCATATGTTACCATTCTGAGACTTTTAATCCTATAGTAGTTAACTATCCTCCATATGATAAAGAATTGTATGCATTAGTTTCAAGTGTGAAAAGGTGGAAACATTACTTAATGGGAAAAGAAACAATGATACATACTGATCATCAGCCACTTCAATACCTACACTCCCAAAATAAGTTGCAGCAATCAAGACACTTCATATGGATGGGTTTTCTACAACAGTTTCATTTAGTCATTAGATATAAAAAGGGCATACATAACAAAGTTGCAGACATGTTATCTAGACCCATTATAAATGCATCTACCCTACTTAAGCATAATTCTGTGCTGCATGAAAGCTACATAGAACAATATGCTCAGGATATGGACTTTAAAGATGTATATGCAACTTTGAGTCAAGGAAAAAGAGTAGAAGAATTGGACTATGATGTGAAGGACTGACTTTTATATTATTGTGGGAAACTCTGCATTCCACAAACTGAGAGAGCAAAGATAATTAGGGAAGCACTCGTTTCTCTAATATCGGGTAATTTTGGGGTAAGTAAAACAGTTGCACAGCTGCAAAGGTTCTACTATTGGCCGAGAATGAGTGAGATAGTTTCTAGATATGTAAAGGGATGTGCTACGTGTGCTAAAAGCAATCCCAGAAATAGAAAACTAGGCTTATACACTCCATTTCCAGTTCCTTCTCACCCTTGGGAAAGCATTTCCATGGATTTTGTTGGAGGACTGCCTAATATAGGAAAGGTCATGATTATCTATATGTTGTTCTGGATAGGTTCAGCAAGATGTGTATTTTCATGCCCTGTAGTAAATAGATTACAGCTAAACAAACTGCAAAATTATTCTTTGAACATGTATGGGTTCATTTCGGATTACCCACTTCTATTGTATATGATTGAGACACCCGATTTTTGGGGAAGTTTTGGTCAAGTCTATGGGAACTAATGGACACCAAATTAAAGAAAATCACAGCTTTTCATCCACAAATAGATGGCCAAACAGAAGTAGTTAACAGGACGGTGATCTAGTTACTGAGAGGATATTGTAGCAAACATCTTAAGATTTGGGATGAAGACTTGTGTTATGTGCAACATGCTTACAATAGAGCCAAACATTCTTATACACAGAGATCTCCTTTTGAGATCTATTTTGATTTCATAGCAAGGTCTACTTTGGATTTTGACTTTGGTAAAGATACCATGGTTGATAGACACAGTGATGTGGACAAGGCAACTAGGTTCATTGAATAGATCCAGGAGATCCACCAGGCAGTACAGGAATAACTGGAAAAGAGTCAGGCCAAGTACAAGGCTAGGCATGATAAGCATTGAATGGAGCATATTTTTCAAGTTGGAGACCAAGTCTAGCTATATATCAGCAAGGATAGGATGCAAGGTGAAGGCAAAAAGCTAAAACCTATCAGGTATGGACCCTTCATGATACTTGAGAATATTGGTGAAAATGCTTTTCGCCTTGATCTACTAGCTTACATGGACATCTACTCAGTCGTGAATTTAGATTTCTTGAGGTTGTTTGAACCTTCAATGATTGAGGACCCTGAAGACCAGAGTCAATTACGTTCTGTGGATGAGCTACTACATGAATATCTTAATGAATTATGGGAAGACATAGTGCTGTACAGGAAGGTAAGGATGATGCACAATGGTCATTTGGAATACCTCTGGATTGGGCTTAAAGGTTCGAAGCCAAGTAGTGCGAAATGGAGTGAGATTGGACAAGTGAGATAGTAGTTTCTTCACTTAGTCGATGCTTGAAGAAAACCAACTTTTGGTGGTCCAAAAGCTTTTTCAGTGGGAAGGTCGTGATTCAAATCGGATCCATAAACAACTGTCAAAGAACCTTGACTATATCGTGATTAAACAAATCTCTAAATAATCCAAAAAAACAATTGAAAACACTCTGAACCAGTGGCAATGGAAGCCAGTGTGGAGCGACGAGGACCTCGGTCAAAGCATGCTAACCGAGGCCCATGAAGATTGTGCATGAGGTCAAAGTAGTCCCTGGGAGCCCTGGATCAGGAAAAGGAGGCATTTCTCCTAAAAAAGTGGCATAAAAGGCCTTATAAAGGAAGAATAGCATCGTAAAAAGTTCAAAGAGCAGACTTAAGGCCAGGGTGGATGGACCCCTGATCAGCAATCTCTAACTCATTGCATCAGAGGCAAGCATGTATGTGATATCGGGACCCCAGACTTCGCAATTGAGATAATGCGATTATGCGATTGCGATAATCGGCAATTGGAGTGATTGGCAGATTAGCAGATCGGTGGTTGGCAAGGCCAAAGGAAGGAACCCCCGGGGCCGTTGCAATTGTGATATTCCAATAGTGATACATCGATATCGACGGTCGGTGATCAGGTGATTGGTGATCCCTGATACAAAGGGTCGTTAAGCCCCACGCCATGCGATAGCAATTTGCGATAGAATGGAAGACCCGATGGGTTTATAGGGATGATTTCAAAGAATTTGAAGTCTGGATTTTTGCACTCGATAGAGTATTTCCAGTAAAACTCTATGTATTGGAATTTTGTTCCATTTTCTTGTTTTGCCTGAAGGAAGACCCTAATTCCTTTCTAACTACCCCTGATCATTGTGCCATGATACAAGCGGGCGTTTTATAGACAATGATGTGTTTGTAATGCAAAGAGAGACACAGAGCCACAGAGACAGATGGTCGGTTGAAGAGACAAGGAGCAGAAGCAAAGCTGCAGAAGGTGAATCGGCAGAGGCAGAAGAGGAATCGAGCGGACATGGGTTCGAATGACAAAAATCCATTAATAAAGATAGAATACATAGTCAAGTCAGAGAAAGTCTAGGAGATGAGGGAGAAAGGACAAGAATCCAGAGAGTAGGATGGAATACAGAGAACGGGCAGTCAAGCAAGAGAAAAGTAGAAAAAGACAGAGGGCCGAGCTAACCAGGGACAACATCGAGCACCAAAGCTTGGAGATTCAAGCCATCCCCTAGGGGAATCTGTCCAGAATGCGTATCACATTTGGCTCTGTCCATTGTAGACCCGAAGGTCATAGAGCTGGTAGCAAGAAGAAGAGTCCGTGCACTCCAATGGCTTTGGAAATCCAAGAACCACCCTACCGAGCAAAACCTGCTTCACGAGAACTCACATTGAGTCCCTGCATTGTAATTCTCTGCTAAAGGCACAATAAAACGAGGCCACCACTGAAAGTTGGACCGGAGATGTAACCCTGGAGAATAGGGTGATCTCCTTATTAAAATTCTTGTGTCTTTGTGTTTTCTTGCTGTATTTCTCTATTGTTTGTCCATTTAAATATCTGTGTACTGGCAATTTGATCGATCCATTTCTTAAATAACACAGAACACACACCAGCACATGAGTCTGTAATACCTTCTGTTTAATAAATCTTCCACTGAGGTCACTCATAGGGTGATTATTAGATCAAGTGTGTATGTTGTTTTTGGAATATGTTTCTTGATTCGAAATTTTTGTTTTACTATTCGAAATCGTTGAATGTGTTTGAAGTGTTTGTCAAAGAAGTGTAGTTAAAAATCACTAAATTGGGGGGTGGCATCCCAACCTAGTAACATGTAAAGTCAAATTTTGAAATCAAGTCATAAACAAATCAGTTTATTTCGTCCTAGATAGATAATATTTCCCAGTAATGAAACATATATAATCACCTTTGTAACGTAGAACAAAGGTTCTAGATATAGAACATTATCTATCAGATGACATGATTAAGTCCACTATATGCCTCAGTGGAATCTTCTAAACTAGAAAATAGAAATATATTTAGTTAAAAAATATAACAAAGGACTATTCAATAGAAAAAAACTCGACATTCTCCAAAAGGAAAGACTTCCCAGTTCTAGGAAATCCACATATATATAGGCTTCCAACTTTCTTTTTTTCTATGCACATCTTAAAAACTCAATTACTTTTTTGAGCTCTTCTTCACGACATATTATAGTTGTCAGTGCTGTAGACAAATGCAAGGCTACCTTAACTGCAAGAATTTGATAGGAATTTGGAGAGGAAAATTGCAAATCCCTTCGTGAGCGTAGTTTGAGTAACTAAAAGCAATATGCAAACTTCAACATGAAGAGAAGTAAATCAAAACCACATAACTAGTTGTGAATCCTACATCTACAAGGAAGTGAGTCTACCCTTTGATTCCACTTCTGTATCTAGTTTGACAAATTGTTTGTCTTATTCCTCAAGGACTTTGGCGTTTGAAGAGAATTAGGTTCCCTGTATTCTCCCTATCAGTCAAGAGTCCACAAATATGATTTCAAATTAGGTGCAAAAAGATGTTATTGTATATTTTTCCTTTCCTTTACAGACCTTTATTGGATAAGGTACCCTAAAAATTGAAGTTGCTACATGTGGAAGTGTAGATATGTATGCAAGTTTATTTGATTATAAGTAACATATTGAAATATGAACACATTATATCAAAGCCAACACCTCCAACTTCCCCAATGCAACTCTCAGGTAAAAGTAAAATGGGCATTCATGCCAGTGAGAAAATTTGGTGTTAACATCAGGTTCCCCTTATGAACCCTGTGAGTCAAACATCCATCTATTAAACACTAAAAATAGTATTTCAAATCGGGGTGCCGAAACTAACTTGTGTATATTCCATTCTCATTCAGGCTTTAATTAGGCAATCTAATGTAAAAACTTAAGCTACAACATTGGAAAATAGAGCTCAGTCCATTCAAATTCTCTAGCAATGTGTAATCGATCAAATATATGCACATGATATAGGGTGGACAGTTGTAAGGGCTGGAAGACAACTCCTTTTAATTTTATATTTTTTATTTTTGGGGTTAATTAGGGAAAATCCATTTGAAGATAAGACATAGGTGCTTAAGGAAAAACAGATCCCCAGTTGCACACTTCTAGTCTATAGTTCATCTTTATAAAGGTAAAAGACGTCATTTAACAATGGGGAACATAAAATCGACTTGTGTGTATTTTAATTCTATTTGAAGCCTTCATTGGAAGAGCTAATTTAAAATTTCAAGCTGCAGAATGTGAACATGGAGATCAATCGATTCAAATTTTCATGTGGCATCGAAATCTAGGAACGAAATATCAGAGAAAACATTTGTAAGGGCCCAAAAGAAACTCCCTAGGTAAAAGGAGGAAAACATGCATGACAATAAGCCAACTTTGCTGTTGACATAGAATCTGGTTCTCACATGCTTTGTTCTATTGTTGAAAAAATGTTGGCTACCAGTCGAGGATTATATCTATTAAACACGAAGAATACCAGTTGAAAATTATGTGCAAATATCCCCAACACTCCTCAATATGAATGGAAACTATATGAAATATGTTAGCACGTATTTTCATTCCTTGGCATACCTTGTCACTCCTTAACTATCATGCCCTCATAGCTACCGTTATTGTTCTTGGGACTTAGGGACAATCCAATTCCTACCTCAACTACAACATCTTGACCAAGTTGCAATTACTACAAGTATACTATGCCGTGTTCACCTAAGAATGGCTATAACTTATCCTAGGCTACTCATGTCTAATCTTAACTCATCCAAGTTAGCAAGTTACCAAGTCAAGGCTCATTTCCATCCATGGCCATAAAACAACTAAGCAACATAGTTTACATATTGACATGCCATAGCACCTGGCACATCTAACAATCCCTTGACACTATGTGGCATGTGTTAGTATCCTTGCATTCCTTGGCATGCTTTAGTAGTCCCTAGCACAACGTACTACCCCTTGACATTCCCTAGCACTCTTGAATGCCTTGGAACTACCTAACATAGAACCTTGTCACTTCCTCCTCAACACATTTGGAACTCACTGACACTCCATATCACACACTCTTATTCATTAATTTCCATGCATTTTGAACTATTTCTCCCTTGTGTTTCCGTCAAACTCCCTAACACTCGCTAGCATGTATTGGCACACCCTGGCACTTGGCACATCTTGGCATGTCATCGTTGCACTCTACCTTTCATTGGCACTACCTAGCATACCTTGTCACTCCCTCCTTAACACACCTAGAACTCACTGACACTCCTTCTCATACACTTTTATTCATTCATTTCCATGCATTTGAAACTAGTGCTCCCTTGTGTTTCCCTAACACTCCATAACACACACTGTCATGCATTGGCACACCCTAGCACTTGAAACATATTGGCATGTTTCCTTGGCCACTAGCATGACTTAACACTACCTAGCATACCTTATCACTCCCTCCTTAGCACACCTGGAACTTACTGCCACTTCCTATCACAAACTATTAATTGTTCATTTGCATGCATTATTTTCACCTATTGCTCCCTTGTGTTTCCCTAACACTCCTTAACACTTCCTAGCACATGTTGGCACACCTCGGCACCTGACACATCTTATCCACATGTCACTTTGGCATGCTAGCATAACTTAGCACTACCTAGCATAGCTTGTCACACACTCTTATTCATTCATTTCCATCCATTTTGACCTAGTTCTCCCTTATGTTTCCTTGGCACTCCCTAACACTCAGCATGCATTGTCACACCTTGCCACTTGCCACACCTTGGTATGTTTCCCTAGCACTCTATCATGCCTTTGATCTATCTAGAATATCTCGTCACTGCCTCCTTAGCAGACCTAGTACTCATTAACACTTAATTTCCATTAATTTTAAACTAGTGCTCCTATGTGTTTCCTTGATAGTTGGCCCTAACATTCCCTAGCATGTGTTCACGCCACACCTTGACACTTGGCACATCTTGGCAGGCCTTAGCACTTGTGATGTCTTCGAATGCTTAACATGCCTTTGAAATGTATAGCATGTGTTAGTATTTCCTACCATTCCCTAGCACACCTTGGCACTCTGTAGTTGCCATGCCCTCATAGATAACGTTACTTTTTTGCGGTTTGGGAACCCAACCAAGGCATTGGAAAAACAATGTTGTGCCCAACTCAACGTTTCCTTTTGTTTGAAATTTCTTTGTCTATCCCCTTATCACAACCATATGCTTGCCTTCTATGAGTCCTATTATGAACTTCTTCTCACACACATCATCCTTGGGACACCTAGAATTTACTAACATTCCTTGGCACACACTTTTATTCATTCTTCTCCATGCATTTTGACCTAGTTCTCCCTTGTGATGCCCTTGTTGAAAAGTGTAACTAGGTTCATTCTTCATAATGACATGTGTAATTGTGATTTTATGTAAATTAATGTAAAGAATTAAAAAAAAAAAAAAAGTAATGCTTGAATCATGGGTTTCATAATCAAGGAATGTTATTTTTAATTAAAGCTCCAATTGTGAGTTATTAGGTTTGGTCATCAAGTCATAAAATTCATAGGAGTCAATGTCAAAGATTGAAGACCCACTTTTGTCATGTAATCCATTGTAAAATAAACTTTATTATCCCTCGAAGACCTTGCCACAAACTCTTATTGATGGCGGCCTAAGGATTCTTCTAGAATGTTCAATTAGCTTACCTATATCACAAGTCGACTTATTTTGATGTACAAAACACTATATATAGGGAAACTCAACCTCCATTTGTGGACAAGCATATTTGGTTAAGTCTGTAATAAGAAGTGTGAAGATAACCAAAGAAGAGAAGGAAATGAAGAGCGAAGATTTTGGTGTTGTTTTTGGGTCTGCTTTATGGGTAATACCTCCACACATGTGAAGGAAGGAAGAAATATCTACTGCAGAAAGGGTTGATGGTCTTGTTGTTGTCCAAGAAGTCGAATCAAGGAAGAAAATAAACAAGGTTACAAGCCAAATTATAATAAGATGTCATACCATCCAAGCAAAGAAGATCAATGTTCAAAGGTTGGTCAACCGCATATGGTAGGGTTTCTGCAGGAGGGTCGACAACTACAGATTTGATCTAGAGAACCGAAATTTGAAGGACAACTGAATTATTGAAGGAAGAAGTTTGATCATCATTGAATCAAGGAAATAGAAGGATGTTGAATAAAGGAGGCTTGTGACATTTCCTTGGAGAGGTCATTGAGTCAAGGGTCTAGGTCATGGTCATGGTATTCGTCAATTGAAGTCTCTATAAGAAGAAGAATTCGTTTGGGTTTTCCTCTCATGTTGGATAGGTTTTGGCCGTGAACGATCACCTATTCTTTATGTCTCTTATATTATCATTGTTTATGCATTAATATTTGTTTATGGAAGGAGAAAATTACAATAATATAAGTAAATAGAAGATCCTAATATTAATAAGTAAAAGGTATTCACAAGCAGTTTTCATAAGAATAGAAATCACCTAATTGTTATGCCCTAGATTTCTCAACAACCCAGGCACTCCCTAACAGTGCCCAATATGAATTGACATTGTCTAACATGTGTTAGCATTCCTTTTCATTCTTTGGCATGCATTGACACTCCTTAGCTATCATTCCCTCACAATTACCATTACTTTGTTTGGGAATTGGGAATCCAACAAAGTCCTTCCTCAACTACAATAACCCGATGATGTTATGATCACTACAACTAGACTATGCCTTTTCACCTAAGAATTTACTATCACTCATCTTAGGCTACTCATGTCCAATTTCAACTTATCCCACCTATCAAGTTAAAATTTAGCAAGCCAAGGCTCATTTCCAAGCATGTCCATAAAATAGCTAAGGAACATAGTATATATCTTAACATGCCACAACATCTTACACATTTAAGAATCCGTTGGAACTATGTGGCATATGTTAACACCCCTTGCATTCCTTGACATGCTTTGGAACTCCCTATCACACCCTACCACTCCCTGACACTCTATCATGCCTTAGCACTACCTAGCATATAACCTTCCTTAACTCGATGTAGCTGTCACACCCTTGCTACCAACAAAGTCATCTTACTTGTCTCTGTGTGAGATCATGGTCAAGGGATTACCATACGACCCACTGCTGAGACTCCTACACCAAATGGTTGGAAGTCTAATTGGGACTTCTTATCGAGGAGATCCCCTTACATGTTGGAGGGTCCAACACTGTTAACATGACTATAACTCATCTTAGGCTACTCATGTATGCTTTCAACTTATCCAACTTAACAAGTTACAAGTTATCCTTTCAAGGCTCATGTCCAACTATGGCCATAAAACGATTTAGAAACATAGTTTATATATTGACTTGCCATAGCACTTGGCACATCTATCAATCGCTTGGCACTATGTGGCACATGTTAGCATCCCCTAGATTCCTTCACATGATTTTGCACTCCCTAGCACTCCCTGACATGCCCTAGCAATCTAGCATGCCTTGGCACTCCCTACCATATTACCTTGTCAATTCCTCCTTAACACACCTAAAACTCACTAAACTCCCTATCACACACTATTATTCGTTCATTTCCATGCATTTTGAGCTAGTTCCCCCTTGTGTTTCCATAGCACTCCCTAACACTTCCTAACACCTAGCACAAATGCCAATTTTCTTATTCTTGGCAATGGTGTTATTGTTTTATACATGTTACCCACGACTATGTCATGGAATCCTCCAAAATATTCTTAAAGGATGGGAGCTCCTCTTCATACGTGAAGCTTGTGGAATGTGACAAGTTATCCAAAATTCATCCAAATATGTAATTTGTGCCTTGGGAAATGTGAAAGGTACCCTCGGTAGAAAAACATGCATAAATATTTGTGACCAAGTGCCCTAAATGTGAGGTGTTTGCCACTTGTCAACTGTGCCTCTTGTTGATGATGAAACCGATGCCCTAGTTGTGTAAGACTCATAAAGTGTCACTTTGCATCAACTCAAGGTTGTTGCCATTGTCACCTTAGCAATGAATCCTCTCAGTTTGGATTAATTATTGAATCCTAGGGGTGTCCCAAAGCACAAAGTTATGGGTTCTTTTATGTGACTAGATCACTAGCATTCAAAACCATCTTTACATTGGATGGTTTAACATATTGATGATCCCTGTCCTATTGGCCACAACTTTTATATTCATTATTGCTTTCATTGTAGCACCTCCAGTAGATATTGATGGTGTTCATGAGCCTATTTCTAGTTGTGATAAGGGTATTATGGGCTCCTTTATCACAACCCATAACCCCTAATGTGTTTAATCCCTTAGCCAAGGGGGCCCAAGAACTTCCTATAACTCATCCCACATAGCAAGTTACCAAGTCCATTCTCACATCTAACCGTGGCCATAAAACAACTAAGCAACATGGTTTACATCTTGACATGGCATAGCACTGGACATTTCTAACAATCTCGTGGAACTATATTGTGGCACATGTTAGCATCCCCTACATTCTTTGGCATGCTTTCGCTCTCCCTAGCACAGCATAGTAATCCCTGACATGCCCTAGCACTTTAACATGCCTTGGAACTACCTAACATATAACATTGTCAGTCCCTCCTTAACACCCGTGGGACTCAAAGTCACTCCCTATCACACACTCTTGTTCATTCATTACCATTCATTTTGAACTAGTTCACGCTTTTGTTTTCATGGAACTCCTAATATTCCGTGACATGATACTAGTAAGAGTTTGGCTCATTTTATTTTTCAATAAGTATAAAGAGGTTCATTGGGCTTGAATAAGGTTTGGAGTATCGAATCCACCCTTTCATGCTTAAGCATTGAACCCTTCTTTTTGATCCCACATAGGAAAGACTAGACAAGGCCCCTATCTAGATTCAACTTCTAGGACTAAAATTACATTATGGTCGAAACAAACTCTCAGGGAAATTAGAAAAAATATGGGGTATTGCTTGAAGGTTGGCCTCACTTTCAAATACCATGTGGAGATGAAGATGGTGAGGGTATTTGTAAATTTGGATATCAGAGATGAGCTATGCGGTGAAATCAAACTCCAACATCAATGCATCACTTCTCTTAATACTTTAAACTACAAGGGCATCCCATTCAAATGTCATATATGACATAAGAATGACCAAAAATCTACGAAATGTCCATTGGGTTTCCATGGAAAAAAGGCTAGGAGATATCACCTAACAGGTCAACCACTTAAGAATCAATCCTATGCTAAATTACACCTACCTTCTAATTTTTAAGACCTTTGCGAACTTTCACCTATGACCCTTAAATACAATGCCCTCTAGCACCTCGAATGGTGGAATAGAAGGCATTGCAATAGGATGTAAACTCTATTCCCCTTCACCTTTGTTAAGACCTCTAACGACACCTATAATACATACTCCTTTGACTCAATATGAAGTTTTGATTTCTTTCACTTCCTTTGCATGCACCTCCCTTGAAACCCTGTAAGAATATGGTGTACCCTATTTTGTTGTTGTAATAGTCAACCATGAGCTCTCTTGTGAGGATGATATAGATCTCATCATTCAAGGCCGAACCAAAATAGAAAGAATCACACTACGGATTAAGCATAGGCATTGTGTTTTGGTAAAATCAAGGACCTCTTTTCAAGATTGTGACCTTGTTTTTAGCATTCTCAAATGGAAGGTTTAAAACCCACATTATAGAGAAGCGATTTTCACCTTAGCCTTTGCAACCTTTACCCAATATGAATCTATCTAATGGACTATCTTAGATATGTTAGGTGTAGGATTTGTAGAGTACCCAATCAATGCTTTCGAGGCCAACTCCCTATCCACAACTAAAATTTAGTCTTGTTTGAAGAGACAACATGAAAAATCCTCCTAAAAAGAGACACTTTCACTTCCTTTTGATTAATTTACAACAAACCTCAACAACTCTCCTTTATTCTTTTCCTCTTCCATTCTCCAACAAAATGTAATTAATCGTAAATCATAAACACATTATATAGGTAAGTATTCTCATCATTTTCCTCAACTCACAGGGTACCTTTACACCTCAACCCATGTAAGTGGACCTAAGTTGTTATCACAACCCACCACACTCTAAGATGGTTCCCATTCTTTCCTCCAAACTAGGGCATAACACACCTTACAATGCCAAATGGTAAAGTCATCTCTAACTTGTGGGTTTTTTTCCTTCACTAAACACATTCTAGCTAGTGCTCATTAAACATATTGCACTAACTCCAAGGTACCGTTAAGATATGGCATGTACCAATGTTCTTAGACTACAATACCATAAAATGCACCTTTAACTTTCGAAATCCCAAAATAGTAATATCCCAACCCAATATGGCCTATTTGTTGGATTTGTGTAATTTTCTCCTTATTCGATCCTTGCACTTGCTTGGCACTCCATGAAAATCTACTCCAATGGTCACCTTCAAAGTTCCAAAACCTCCTTTTGAAACATGACATAACCATCTATATATGTTGCAACAACCTTGCCAAATATAGTGGGCCAGACACGTATTTCAAATTTCTTCTTCATCTTGCAAAATGGTTGTGCCAAGGAGAGGGTATAAACATTGATAAAGGAATGTTCACTTAGTAACAGTGCCAAGTTGTCTTCATGCGACTCGCCAATTATCTTAAGTTTTCTTCACGACTATTTCACGTCTTCATCCCTTGTTAGAGTCTTGATAGACGTGCACTCTTTCCTCAACTATAACATAACACTAGCATCCTAAACATGCATGTTTGTTTCATCTATTAATGCCTCATTGAAATTGTATTATAAAATGAAATGTTCATGTCTTAAGGGAAATAACTTATTTTTGTTATGACAACTTAAAATATGCAAGCGACTAGGAGAGGAATCCATTTTCTCAATATGAAAACAAAGGTTTTTACAACCCCATTCACACAACAATTTGAATTTGTTTAACATAGAGAAGGATACATAACCTACCCCTTCCAAATTTGTCCTATGAATTTTAAGAAACAAACACTTGTTTTTAACTATTAAATCCAATTAATATATACTCTCTTTTGTTTGCACATATTTAATATACCAGAATACATAAATGTAATTAGTACAATGAAATTAAAAGCACTTGTTTCCTTTGCGAAATTTCAAATTCTTACTAGTAAACTTTAACAAAATCATGCATATAAATATCAATCTTAAAATTAGTTAATTATTGTTATTTTGATAAATACCACTATATGGTAAATGTTTTCCAAGCTAAAATAAAAAAAATAGGTAAGAGTAAAAGTAAGAGTAGTTAGTTGGTCAAATAAAACGAAATTTGTATCTATTGTTTTTTGGCAAGCTAAAACTTCAACATTTTTGAAAAAGATAAGAGCCAATTTATTTAAATTCGAGGACTAGGGAAGAATTGTTTATTTTTCTAAAGGCAAGAGCCAAAATAGATTGTTTTGTAGCTATCATATATCTGTATGATTTCTACATGGTTGTAATGCACTTTGGATTTGCAGCTTGACCATTTACCTTAATTCATATATTTAATGCATGCAGTGACAATGATTTGAAGAGTGTTTTCAAGAAAATAGCCAAACAAGATTGCAGAGAGTTTCGAATGGGGTTTTTCTAGTAGCTGACCCAGTATCAAACCCCACCATCGGATCTTCAATCTATTGATAGGTAAGAAAGCTAATTGTATGGATCACCATCGCCCTATTTTTCATTAGAAAATCAGCATATAATTTTGATATATTATTACTATTGTTTTTAGATTTCTCACCAAATATTAAACTCACTTCATTTCCTAGGAATAG
Source organism: Pinus taeda (assembly GCA_000404065.3). NCBI lineage: Eukaryota > Viridiplantae > Streptophyta > Pinopsida > Pinales > Pinaceae > Pinus > Pinus taeda. The sequence continues at coordinate 53,282 of APFE030354457.1, read as the reverse complement.
ACTACAAATGGATGAGATTGTAAAGTGGTTCAACCCAAGGAGAGTTTGGCTCTTGTACAAAGTGCAAGTAATGCTTACAGGGTGGGAAATTGCTCCTACAGTTTCCCACACTGCAAGCGCTCCTCCCTCTTAGCTGGACTTCATTGTCATTTAAATATATAGAGTTACATGTTGCTCGACTTGTCTTTCATATATAAATACTCGGCTTCCCTTTCATAAAGTTTTTGTTACATGTGGCTAGATGTGCTTAGTATTTACAAATACTCTCCTGCTTGACATCCTTGCTATTTAAATACACATATGATACTTCAACATGCAATAATGATAGGGAACGCTAAAATCACACGCAGTAATCTGCATCTATAACGTTTTTTTAATAAATATTTTTTTATGTTTTTCCATGTGTTTGCTATTCATAAATATTCTTTTGGTTAATGCATAAGGCAAAGGTAGATCCTGGTCTATTCTTGAATCTTCACTGCAAAGGAGTGGACTAGATCCATAGCTCGCACATACAAACATAATAAACCCATGAGAGGGGTCTCAAATCGAAAGAATTGAATCTCTGATTACAACTTGGGGAAAGGTGGATTCGACATCATACAACTCCCCAAAACTATCTACCACTCACGATGACAAGAGAGAGGGTGGGCTTGCACCAAGCCTTTTAAAGGAGGGCCCTTGACCGCTATGGTGCCATCAGGGCCAAGGTCCAACTTATATTGCAGATGATTTTGGAATTCTTAGCGAAGTGTTTTTATTTGTTTGAGTCGTCCTAGATGAAATAAATCATGTGCAAAATCATGTTTGAATTAGGGTTTTTAGGAAAATTGGTGCATTAGATGTTGCAGCTCCTCTCATTTTTTCTAAGATTCTACGAATACCTATGTATGTTCTTTTTAGCATCTATAGGATTAAGCACAATTTTAGTTTTCCCATTTGAAATTAAAGTTTGATTGGTGCATATTTTTTCTTTATTTAGGTTAACAATTTTTTTAGGTGTCAACAAATCTTAAAGTTCTAGAACTTCGAAGATAGAGATATCAGAAAATGTTGCACATAATTTCTTTTTTATGTTCTTAAAGTTAATGGACCATCCTAAAGCTTAGTGCACAAGTGTTTTTATTTCTGATTCTTCAAGCAAAATGCCTCTTCTCTCACTTGAATTAGGATTTTCAATAAAACCTGCTAAAAAATGCCTCTCATCATTTTTCCAATATTTGACGAGTGTGTATGCTGTTTTTGGAATATGTTGCTTGAGTCGAATTTTTTGTTTTACTATTCAAAATCATTGAATACGTTTGAAGTGCTTGTCAAAGAAGTGCAGTTAACAACCACTGAATTGGGGGGTGACATCCTAACCTAATAACATGTAAAGTCAACTTTTGAAATCAAGTCATAATCAACTCAGTTTATTTCATCCTGGACAGATAATATTTCCCAGTAATGAAACACATATCATCACCTTTGTAACCTAGAACAAAGATTCTAGATATAGAAAGTTATCTATCAAATGACACTAACAAGTCCACTGAATGCCTCAGTGGAATCTTCTAAACCAGAAAACATAAATCTATTTAGATAACAAATATACCAAAGGACTATTCAATAGAAAAAACTTGACTTTCTGCAAAAGCAAATACTTCCCAATTCTAGGACATCCACATATATACATGCTTCCAACATTCTTTATTTCTATGCACATCTTAAAAACTCAATGACTTTTTCGAGCTCTTCTTCATGACATATTATAGTTGTGGGCAATGCAGACAGATGCAGGGCTTCCTTAACTACAAGAATTTGATAGGAATATGGAGAGAAAAGTTGCAAATCCCTTCATGAGTGTAGTTTGAGAAACTAAAAGCAATATGCAAACTTCAACATTAAGAGAAGTAAATCAAAACCACATAACTAGTTAAGATTCCTACATCTACAAGGAAGTGAGTCTACCCTTTGGATTCCACTATTGTATTTGGTTTGAAAAATTGTTCACGTTATTCCTCAAGGACTTTGGTGTTCAAAGAGCATCAAGTTCCCTGCATTCTCCCTATCAATCAAGAGTCCACAATTTTTTTTTCAAATTAGGTGCAAAAAGATGCTAGTGTATATTTTTCCTTTCTCTTACAGACCTTTATTGGATAAGGTACCCTAAAAATTGAAGTTGGTGCATGTGGAAATTAAGATATGTACACAAGTTTATTTGATTATAAGTAACATATTGAAATACGAGTACATGATATCAAAGCCAACATGTTCAACTGCCCCAATGAAAATCTCAAGGTAAAAGTAAAATGGGCCTTCATGTGAGTGAGCAAATTTGGTGTTAACATCAGGTTCCCCTTATGAACCCTGCCAATCAAACATCCATCTATTAAACACCAAAAATATTATTTGAAATTGAGGTGCAGAAACCAACTTGTGTATATTCCATTCTCATTCAGGCTTTAATTAGGAAATCTAATGTAAAAACTTAAGCTACAACATGGGAAAATAGAGCTCAGTCCATTCAAACTCTCTTGCAATGTGTGATCAATCAAATATACCCGTAGGATATAGGGTGGAAACTTGTAAGGGCCGAAAGCTAACTCCTTTAAATTTTAATTTTTTTTTATTTTTGGGGGTAATTGGGGAAAATCCATTTGAAGATAAGACATAGGTTCTTAAGGAACAACAGATCTCCAGATGCATACTACCAGTCTAGAGTTCATTTTTATAAAGAAGAAAGATGCCATTTGACAATGGGGCACATAAAATCGATTTGTGTGTATTTTCATTCTATTTCAAGCATTCATTAGAAGAGCTAATTTAAATTTTCAAGCTGTTGTATGTGAAAATGGAGATTAGTCGGTTCAAATTTTCATGTGACATCGAAATATAGGAATGGAATATAAGAGAAAACATTTGTTAGGGCCCAAAAGAAACTTTCTAGGAAAAAGGAGGAAAACATTCATGATAATAAACCAACTTTGTTGTTGACAGAGAATCAGGTTCTCACATGCTCCATTCTATTGTTGGAAAAATGTTGGCTACGAGTCGAGGATTCTATCTATTAAACACGAAGAATACCATTTGAAAAATATGTGCAAATATCCCACTTTCTTATGTTTCAAATTCATTCATGTAATCATTGAAAAAGCACAAGGGCGTCAAAGACTTTGATTAATATGAGCCCAAGTACGACACTTTGACTAAAAGAGGAAAGGACATTCAAATCAATTAGAAATACCTCTTCAAGGAATGGAGGGGTAGATTAATAGAATTTGACTTCTTACAACTCTATTTTGGAACATTATCTCAAGGAATTTGATACTGCCATGGGTTACCAAGACCGATATGGGCAAAATCATAAACGAATAGACCATGCTAATCCAAATTTCACAAGCTGTAGATGCTAACTTCTTGATGAGAAAGGAATTGCTTGATAAGCATGGAGTTACTTTTTAACATTGTGTTTGAGCAGCTCAAAATCAAAATCACATAAATGAAATAATTAAAAAAATGATCACTATTACTGTTGTGTAGCTTGAATGGTTGGTATTTAGGGCTTCTCAAGGAAAATATAAAGTTCAGAATATCTGAATGAAAACTCATTTAGATATTCCTACTTGGACATTTTTTTCTATTCAATAGACAAAAATTTGACAAGCAAGCTCTTCCCAGTTCCATGACATCCACATACATACATGCTTCCAACTTTCTTTTTTTCTATGCACATCTTACAAAGTCAAGGATTTTTTTGAGCTCTTGTTCACGACATATTACAGTTGTCAGTAATGCAGACAAATGCAAGGTTGCATTAACTGCAAAAATATGAGAGGAATCTGCAGAGAAAAATTGCAAATCCCTTCATGAGTGTAGTTTGAGCAACTAAAAGCAATATGAAAACTTCAACATGAATATAAAAAAATCAAAACGAAAAAACTAGTTAAGGTTCCTACATCTACAAGGAAGTCAGTCTACCCTCTGGATTCCACTTTTGTATCTGCTTTGACAAATTGTTTTCATTCTTCCACAAGTAATTTGGTTTTTGAAGAGCATCAAGTTCCTTGCACTCTCCTTGTTAGTCAAGAGTTCAGAAATATGATTTCAGATCAGGTGAAAAATTCTATTATTGTATATTTTTCCTTTCTCTTATAGACCTTTATTGGATAAGGTACCCTAAAAATTGAAGCTGCTGCATGTGGAAATGGAGATATGTAAGCAAGTTCATCTGATTGTAAGTAATAGATTCAAATATGAACACATGATATCAAATACAACACTTTCAAATACCCCAATGCAACTCTCAAGGTAAAAGTAAAATGGGCATTCATATCAGTTAGAAAATTTGGTCTTAACATCAGGTTCCCCTTATGAACCCTGTGAGTCAAACATCCATCTATTAAACACCAAAAATATTGTTTGAAAACGGGGTGCAGAAACCAAGTTGTCTATATTGCATTCTCATTCAGGATTTAATCAGACAATATAATGTAAAAACTAAAGCTACAACATCGGAAAACAAAGCTCAATCCATTAAAATTCTCTGGCAATGTGCAATCGATCAAATATATGTAGAAGATATAGCGTGGACACTTGTAAGGACCCAATGGAAACTCCTTTTAATTTTTATTTTTTTATTTTTGTGGGTAATTGGGGAAAATCCATTTGAGGATACAACATAGGTGTTTGAGGAACAACAGATCCCCAGATGCACCCTTCCAGTTTAGAGTTCATCTTTATAACGAATAAATACATCATTTAAAAATGGGTGTTATAGACATTTTTGGGCACTTCAACCCCAATAAAAAATGTCCAGAAACTAAGGGCTCCTAAGTCCCTAAAAGTGTTGCTTCACTACCTAAAGGAACAAGGTCAACTGATTACATCGTTTCCCAAAAGTTCTCCACTGAAAACTACTCATAAATGGTCAAAACTGGACCATACTAAAAGCTCAATGCAGAGGGTGTGATGCATATCACCTTCCCAATGTACAGGGTGCGATGCATACTGATTTTCTCCTCTGTAGGGTGTGATGGTCGGGAATGGAAAAATGGAAGGGACAAAAATGTGAGGTGGAAGATCATGGAATCTTCCAGAAGCTTCCCCTCTAACACTTTCCACTCCATTTTTGACTAGGGATGAGTAAGAGATCATCATTCTCTGATTGGAAGCAGGAACTATCAGAGAGAGGACACTAATCAAGATCACAAAAGATGACTCACCTCTCTATAATCATCTATATATGGATCCCTCATCAGAGAGATCCAGAGGCTGGAATTTTGTATCTTATAGAGAAGTGTTGTTGGTATTCTCGTGTACATTATCAGTGTTGGGTGATTTAGTTTTGCTTGAGGTGAAGAAGGGCTTCTTAGCTAGAGGATGATGTTGGGTCAGAGCACATGGTTGTAATCTTCTTGCTACTTTTCATCTGAATAAAGTTATTCTTGGTTCCTTCCATATTCTTGTGTACTTGTTTATATATGCATGTATATGGTTAATGCACATCTGAGCCTGCATTATTTATGAATTTAGATCCTTGTTTCTTGTATAGTAGTATGTTGTTGTAATTCCACGGGTCCTTTTGAAGCTGAGAAGACAAAGAAGAAGCGGCAAAACTCTATCAAGAAGGAGAGGAAATTGAGTGCAAGACTCAGGTTGGCCCTCTTGGTTCTCCTCTCATCTATTTTCATAAAAGGAATCAATAGTAGACTTTGATTGTTTGTTTCTAAGATAGCTACCCATCTTAGTGGGAATAGCAGCATCCAAGTGGACACTATTCCCGTATAATAATGGGGCACAAAAAAACGACTTGTGTGTATTTTTATTCTCTTTCAAGCCTTCATTGGAAGAGCTAATTTAAAATTTCAAACTGCACTTTGTGAACATGGATATTGGTCAGTTCAAGTTTTCATGTGACATCAAAATCTAGGAACAGTATATCAGAGAAAACATTTGTAAGGGCCTGAAAGCAACTCTCTAGGTAAAATGAGGAAAACATTCATGACAATAAGCCAACTTTGGTGTTGACAGAGAAACAAGTTCTCACGTGCTTCATTCTATTGTTCGAAAAATGTTGATTGCCAGTTGAGGATTCTATCTATTAAACACCAAGAATACCATTTCAAAATTATGTGCAAATATCCCACCTATTTATGTTTCAAATTCATTCAAGCAATCATTAAAAAATCACAAGAGTGTAAAATATGTTAATTAATATGATCCCAAATACAACTCTTTGAATAAGAGAGGAAAGGACATTCAAATCACCAAGCAATACCTCTTCAAGGAATGGAGGGGTAGATTAATAGGCTTTGACATCTTATCAGTCTATTTTGGAACGTTATCTCAAGGAATTTGACAGTGCCATGGGTCACTAAGACTGCTATGGGAAAAATCATAAACATATAGACCATGTTAATCCAAAATTCACAAGCTACAGATGCAGACTTCTTGATGAGAAAGACATTTCCTGATAAGTATGGAGTTACTTTTGAACCTTGAGTTTGAGCAGCTCAAAATCAAAATCACAGAAATATGATAATGACAAATATGATCACTACTGCAGTGTAGCTTGAATGGTTGGTATTTGGGGCTTCTCGAGGAAAATATAAAGTTTAGAATATTTGACTCAAGACTCATTTAGATATTGCTGCCTTTACATGTTTTTCTATTCAATAGACAAAAATTTGACTTTCTCCAATAGCAAAGACTTCCCAGTTCCAGAACATCCACATACATACATGCTTCCAACTTTCTTTTTTCTATGCACATCTTACAAACTCAAAGACCTTTTTGAGCTCTTCTTCATGACATATTATAGTTGTAGGTACTGCAGATAAATGCAAGGTCACCTTAAATGCAAAAATTTGAGAGGAATCTATAGAGAAAAATTGCAAATCCCTTCATGAGCCTAATTTGAGCAATTAAATGTAATATGCAAACTTCAACATGAATAGAAGTAAATCAAAACCACAGAAATAGTTAACATTCCTACATCTAGAAGGAAGTGAGTCTACCCTTTGGATTCCACTTCTATATCTGTTTGGACAAATTGTTTGCCTTCTTCCTCGAGGACTTTGGTGTTCAAAGAGCATCAAGTTCCTTACATTCTCCCTGTCAGTCAAGAGTCCATTTTTATATTTTTCCTTTCTCTTACAGACCTTTATTAGATAAGTTATCCTAAAAATTGAAGTTGTTGCATGTGGAAATGGAGATATGCCAGCAAGTGTATTTGATTATAAGTAACATATTGAAATATGAGCACAAGATATCAAAGCCAACACTTTTAACTACCCCAATGCAACTCTCAAGGTGAAATTAAAATGGGTGTTCATGTGAGTGAGCAAATTTGGTGCTAACATCGGGTTTTTCTTATGAACCCTTTGAGTCAAACATCCATCTATTAAACACCAAAAAACTTATTTGAAATTGGGGTGCACTTGTGTATATTCCATTCTCATTCAGGCTTTAATCAGACAATCTAATGTAAAAACTAAAGCTACAACATGGACAAACAAAGCTCAGTCCATTCAATTCTCTGGCAATGTGCAATTGATCAAATATATGCACAATATATAGGTTGGACACTTGTAAGGGCCCAAAGGAAACTTCTTTTAATTTTATTTTTTTTTAATTTTTAGGGTAATTGGGGAAAATCCAATTGAAGATAAGATGTAGATGCTTGAGTAACAACAGTTCCCCAACTACACCCTACCAGTCTAGAGTTCATCTTTATAAAGAACAAAGATGTCATTTGATAATGGGGCACAAAAAATTGACTTGTGTGTATTTTCATTCTCTTTCAAGCCTTCATTGGAATAGATAATTTAAAATTTGAAGCTACAGTATGTGAACATGGAGATCATTCAGTTCAAATTTTCATGCAACATTAAAATCTAGGAACATAATATCAAAGAAAAATTTGCAAGGGCCCAAAATCAACTCTCTAGGTAAAAGGGGCAAAACATTCATGATAATAAGCTAACTTTGGTGTTGACAGAGATTCAGGTTCTCACGTGCTCTATTCTATTGTTGGAAAAATGTGGTCTGCTAGTCGAGGATTCTATCTATTGGGTTCCTATACCAATAGGAGTCATAATATTTGAATGTGTGAGGTTAAACCTGAAATATGTACATAGTTTTTCTTTTCACAAATGTTTTCCATATTCAAAAAATTAAAAAATGTAAAGAGGGTATGTCCTAAAAGAATAATCAAAGGACACAAAGAATAAAAGGTCAAAAAAGATAAAAAAAAATATGAACCCCAAGAAAAGAAAAAAGACCATGAAAGTGTGCTAGTCAAAATGCCACTACTATTTACGTTTTATGTAGTATAAATGATTGTGTGTAGTTTTTAAGCTATGCCACAATCCATGATAGTCAAAATTCTTAAACTTGGCTATTTCATGCTTATAGATAGAGAATAAAATCTGACCAAATAGTGTAATCTTGGTAGATAAGTACATAGGTAGAGTCAATAAAGGAGCTCAACTATTTAATCTGAGCCCTCGGATGTAAAAGGTTAGATTTGGCTAGATTACCATTGTAAATAAAATAAAACATTCGATAAGGGTTTTGTAGCTCAAATGCACCCTAATAAAGAGAAGTAAAAATGGTAGGATGAGTACATGGGTAAGTAGAAGAAAGGTTGCGGAGTTGTGATGATTATTAGACAAAAGAACATTTATCACCCTCATCATGAAAGTTCTATGTTTGAATGAGAAATGGGACTGGCATAAAGTTCACAAAGTAAAATTAATTGATTTCCCCTCACTCATTCCATCCTTTACTTAACTGATTTCCCACAATAAGTTTGAAGTACCCAAAATCTAAATTCAAAGGGGCTCAGAGCATTTCTCTGACTTCTGGAGGGACCAGACCCTCAACCCAATGACTTATAGATCTTATGTACTAAAATGTCCTCAAAAACATTCACCCCTTTCAATTCATGCTTTTCCCCCTAATAAACCACTTTTCCTAAGGATAAAACCATGTTTTCCTAGGAAAAGTGATCACCACCATGAAAAAAACCTTTTCCTCAAAAAACCCAAAAATACTTTTTAGCCTAAGTTATGATGTATGTATGCTAAAAGTAAAAAAATGCAAAGAATTCATTATACTTAGTGTAATTTCATTTCCACCATTCTCATATTAATTTCTAACATTTATATATATTGATTCCCAAAGAAAAAACCCTTTCCCATATAGTTATATTAAAACCTTTTAATTTAATGTCCCTAACCTAGTTTAAATATAAATTATACTTTACCCCAAACCCCGATGACTCATGTGATTAATCAATCTACAATTAATTAAAATTTAACCTTCTGTTAATTTTCCCGATGCCATAACCCTGCCTTAATCCATCATTTAATTAAATCTCGCCATTCTTAAACATCAGCTGGGAGCCTCCATTACCCTTTGTACAACTCCCACGCCCGATCACTGTGTGATCACCTCCCATTTGCTGCAATAGATATTAACCATATCAGGTGGGCCCGAAATCTAAGCGTTACCTACCCGAAATGGCTTGTTTTCCGTTGGGCCCCTGAAGCGACATGGCACTCGATGAATGGAGTCTCATGCCCTCCTCCAAATACCGTCAGGTGCCCAAAAGCGGTGCATGTAAACTGCTTATTTCCTGTCTGCTAAATGCCAAAACTATCACTATTCACATTACCCACCAAAAAGTTGACTTTACACATAAAGCCAAAACCCCGAAATCATTTCTTTTATCATGAATTCAACTGCAATTGCCATGCATGCACCTGCAAATGTCAAAGTTGCCGTCTACATCCACTCACGACCCTAAAGACGCCATTGAACATTCAGTTTGCCTTCCAACCAACATTGACTGTCTTCTACCATTTGCAGTTGCCAATCAACCTATTCAGAATCCATTTTCCTCAAAATTCTAGGTATTTAGACCAAAATCCGCTGAAAAAACCTTGTCTAAAATTCTAGACAAATTACTCCATTTCTTAAAATTTAAAAGAAAGATTAATTGAAATGAACTTCAAGCTTCCCCAACCTACTCTGCACTAAAACCCCATTACCCTGAAGAAACTATAATTTTTGTCCCCCATTCTCAAATCCACAAGAACTGAGAATGGTCGCCCCAATTGCTATGGATTTTAGACCAATTTCCAATCCTCTCCTGGACTTAGATCACCTTCCCCTTGCTGATAAAGCCTTCCAAATCAAGGAAACCTCTATTCATGAATCCCCACTCCAATTATACTATCGATACATAGACCAATACCTAAACCATGCTGATAAAATAGGTCTTTGGGAGTCTAATTTTCCCAAGTATCAATTCCCTAATGTGAACATCTTTCCAGAGATTGTCCATTATTACCATGCAAACTATTTTCCCAGTCAAAGAATAGTGATGTCCCCTTACCAAACCATACTTTTCACCATCACATCCGAGTCAATAAATGAAATCCTGCAATTACAACTAGGGCAAAACTTAAGCCCTATTCCAATTGGAGACCTACTAGACAAATTTCCCAAGCTTACCACTACTAAGATTGTTGAAATTCTTCAGACCTTCATTAGGGAGGAAAATCATGTCCCAAGAGGACCTCATCCATATGTGGCTACCATATTTTCCCCATTCGGTCAGGATATAGTAGCAATGATCTCTTGTGTTTTAGGCTATACCACTAGTGCATACATAGATGAAATCATTTTAGCCTTCATGTCCATTTTTACTCCAAGACAACCCCCTGTTGTCATGCATGATTATTCCAAATACATAGCTAACAAGATGCATGAACAAATTTTGGGAATGAGTAATGAAAGAGTGTTTAAGTATTCTTCAGTTTTGTACCACCTTTTCTTATACTATCAAGCTGACAAGTTCCCATTCACTCTCCAAAAGCTTGACACTAAAGGTCATCTAGGTCAGTAATTTTTTGGACTCCTTTGATACATAATCATGATTCCCCATATCCATACACAGATTTCATTGATCTTTTTGTACATCCAGTAGTGACCATTCTACTAGGAAGTCCTCCTCCAAGAATGAGTTTAGAAATCAGGAGGATCCTACAACTGTCAAAACAACACAAACTGGGAGATTGGTACTTGTACCAAAATCACACAGAAATTAGGATCTATGGTTGTGACTTGGCCCCATATAAACTGGCCAGATACCTCCCAATGAGGTTATTTACTCTGGAGTAATACAAGAAGATAATCAACTTAGATGAAGCACACTTTCTTAAAGCCAAAAAGAAGGCCTAGCTTAGAATCAAAGATCAACTAGGTCGTTTTATATGCAATAGCAGAGAAGATGGAAGAGAAGCAGAAGAAATCCTTTAGAGACTCAAACTAAAACAAAGCTTCATGTGGAGATATGACCCTTGTGACTTCATCTACAATAGAAGACAGAAAAATAAGGTGACGCCCTACATTCACCACCGAATCCCTAAAATAGAGAAATATGCAAATCAGTTGGAATGGGTGGAGAATACCCTAGTGGATACAGATAGCACTGAAGTTGCTGTTGAAAATGCACTAATTGATCTAGAGAAAAGGCTTGATGAAGGTTATTTCCTATAGATTCCAGGAGAATCTCAAGCACAAGGAGAATCACAGGCACACAGTGAACAAAATATAGAAGAAGAGTCCCAGGTTCAAGGAGAGTCAGAAAAACCAGAATTATCAGAAGAAATGACTCAAACAAGTACACAATAGCCCAATATGAATACTCCCCCTAACTTGAGAACTCCTCTAAATGAGGAGAAGAACCTCAAAAGGAATATGCAGGAAGCCATTACATCAGGGAGAGAATCCATAGAAACATATGTAGAAACTAGCCTAGTCAAAAGGCAGAGGTTAAATCCTGTTTTGGAGAAAGAATTCACAGAAGAAACCGTGGGGCTCACCAGCATAGAGAAAGAAAAAAGTAGGCCTACTACTCCTTCTGGGGGAACATAAGAACCTTCCACATCTCATACTCAGATGTTGGAGATGCAACAGAGTGTTGAAGTGTCGTCATTTATGATGCCAACAGACAAATATCAAGATATTAGAGAAAGGTACAAGGACATCGAAGCCAAGAATGAGAGGCTAAATGCCCAGACCTATGCACAGTACCTCAAGATGGAACCTACCAACCAAACAAGGCTGATGTCAACCTATGATGTGAAAGAAGGAAAAATGCAAATGGCATTCATGAAGCCTACCACACAATAACTAAGGCCAGCAACTGACTTCCAAAAGATAGATTTTGAAGTGTTGACAAAGGACATACTTCATATTGACTAGATTGAGTTGCACAAACAAATAGGGGAGATGGTTTACTCCACCTTGACAGGGCAAGCCAATGCAGCCCACCAATTTCAAAACTCCTTGAATAATATATCAGCTCAGCTCTAATTGGAGAGGGCCTCTTCACAAGCAAAAGACATTAGAATCAAGTCCTTAGAGGACTTAATGAATGAGTTGGGACACAATCCCAAAGATGTGAAGGACATAGCTGCTTTGAAGAAGCAATTCAAAATTCCACCATTGCATCATGCACAAACAACAAAAGTCCTGGAAACACAAAAAGGACAAGAAAAGCTTATGGACTTGGTCCTAAAGCTAAATGACCAATTGAAATAAATGGAGAAAGAATTAGACACATTGATTCAGTCCAAACAGAGTGAATTGGCCACTACCTCCACAACTACCATTCTTGCAGTAACAACTGCAGTCCCTTCAACATTTGCAGCATCCTTGGCACTAGCAACTCCACCTATCATAGCACTGTCAGTCACAACCGAGTCTAGAATAGTAGGTACCTCAACAGAAAAGACAACAGAGTTAGTGAAGGCCATGGAGGAAATGTCCATCCAGGCAACAAAGCTTAAGGGAATTAAGGAGAAAGTGGCAAGCCTGGAAACTGACTGCAAGCTTGGCCAAATATAGCAGAAGGAAGAAGCATAGAACGTCGTAAGGATGGGTGAGAAGATAAAGGTCCTCGAAAAAGATCTAACTTTGCAAAAGCCATTAGGACATATTAAGGAGATTCTCTGGGCCAACATCATTGACTATGTCAATGATATTTTGTCATCAATTCAAGTAATAATGAGCAAACAGAACTGGTGAAAGTGGCTACTCAAGCAACACAAAAGTTTAAGGAAGACCTAGGAGACCAGCCTGAGGATGCTAATCTACTCATCCATCTCTTAAACAACAAGAATGGGAATGAACTAAATGAGCTTGTTGTGGAGGACATAACTAAAGCCATCATTAAATTCGAAAGTGTTATTTCTAAGAGAAACATTATGCTTTTAACCTAGAGGAAAAATGCCATTACATGTAGGTTTGCATTGACACATTCACACAAAGTTTCAAATTTTGAGGGATAAAGGCCTTCCCAGTACCATGGTAATAAATGACAAATTTATGACCCAATTGGACTATGTTGATAGATTAAAGAGATTGTCCAAGAAAGAGGTAAGCACTTTAGGAGTCAAAGCATTGCCAAGAGGGAAAGTATTATATGATACTTTAGAGAATCTATTCTTCCTAGAGCATGAGGCGAAACATCTATTTGTCACCAAACCAAGATTTTCGAAATAAACTAAGGTAGATGAGATATATATAAGGATGCTCAAGGTAATGTTACCTGAAGATGAATGGTGGGAAAAAATGATAGATTTACTATAAGTTACCTCGGTAAATCTGAAGGCAAATGAGAGGACAGATAAACAGGGTCAAAGAGTAATAGGTTAAAGAGTATCAGTAAATGATTAAAGACAAAGGTTATTCTAGTGTACAAATATCAACCAGCTTAAAGAGCTCACATTCGAACTAAAAATAGCCAGCACTATCATAGTAAAAGGGACAACATGATGCAGTTTTCCATCTGTCTCTAACTTCATGCTTGAAGATATTTTGATTTCCTAGATTAATTCTCAAAGTATTATGAAATATTTTGTAATATTTTTTATATAAATACTTCACGTTTCTAAGTATTTAGGATGGATTCAAAGACATTTCTATAGACTTGTAACCAAAATCAAAGTGCTATTGTATCAAGACTAGGTTGGCTTACTAGATCATGGAATAAAGTTCAGACCTTTTATAGGATTGTTGTGTAAAGTGAAAATCAGATAAGTATTCTCTCATGTGTATTATTGTTTTTACTTATGTTTATTAATAATCATATGTGTTTTTATGAAATCAGAATGGTAAACTAGGAATGATATTTCAAAACTTGCTTTAATGCACTCTTTCTTAACTGTTTACCTTTTTAGTGCTTTCTGCTAAACTATCTTAGTTAGGGAATTCTTAAATGCTCCCTTACAACTATAGTTTCTCCCTGTGGCCTATGTAGCAAATAATTCTTAATTTCTCTTTGTTGATGATCACCTTCTGTTCGTCATTAAGATCCTGGTCTAGCAATTCTTCATGTCCCTTTTACCCTGGTTAGAATCATTCCATCCATCAGCCCTTTGAATATTTCCCTTCTACTTTGCAAGCCTACCCTCTCTTCAATGGTCTAGTCCAATTAATCTATCCCTTCATTGACTCCATCGGCCAATAGCTTAAAGATCTAGCTCTATCCATATGTTCTAAGAATTCCACCACCCAACTTTCAATCAAAATCAAAATCCTCATGAACACTAAGAACTAGCCTAAAATATAATAAAAAACAAAGTTAAATTATAAAGAGAGATCACTCTCTGGACTTGGTTTGGATAGAACTTGAGTCTAAAATATTGTTTTTGTGATTACCTCAGATTATTCCTTCTTTTGATAACTTCTAGGGAAAACTTCTTAGTGATAACTTAGTGGCGACGATACTGGGGACTCAAACCATCAGTCTTAATAAACCTTTGAGAAATTTCAAATATTTATTTCAAGCCTCTTGAATGGTTTATTAGAATTTTTTTATAAAAATATCATAAAAAGGAAGTAACTAGAAAATTTTGAAACTCTGGCTTCAAGAAGAACTCACTATACTACGGTCAATCCTGATCCAAACCCTCCCCAAGTATTTGCTAATCCTAATCTGATTTCAAGAACATCCAAAAGACAAGAAAATTCAGTCAGTCCTACAACTTCAATTAAAGTAGATTCCTGCACGACTAAGTGGTTGTTCTTAGAAGGATCCCCTTTGACAACTCTTTTGACCTTTCCTGTATTAGGACCAAGTCTGAGAGTGAACTTGATGACATAGTTCTAGATCCATAATTTACAAAAGAAATTAAAGTCCAAAGGGAAAACTTGTCAATTGATCAATACATTATAAATTCCCCTTAGTCATCCCTTACTATTGTTAAGATCACTGAGATTTTTGAAACAGTTTCAACTTCCTTTAGTTCACCTTTATTCCCTTCCATCTCTCAAGTTCATTACTCACATCGATTTATACCTTCACTTCCCGACCAACCTACCATTACACATTAGTCACCCATTACTCCCAGTTCTCCACTACCCATTCTATCACCTTTTGGTACCCAAACTCCACTTCATAGTCCTACCCAACTTAGAGCCATGGCAAATAGATATGCTCCTCTTGTGTTGCCTGCTCCACTAAGTGCCTTGTCACAAGACTACCAGAACAAAATTGTTCAATTTGGTGGTATAGGACCCAATACAACACAAAAACACACAAGAAAGATGACATATTATTTTGAATTACATGAAATTGACCTTGGAGATCTCCAAATGAGAATTTTTGCTCAGACTCTAGTTGGCGAAGTAAGAACATGGTTTAGATATTTACCTGCTAATAGTATAGATAGTTTAGAAGTATTTTACCAACAATTTTTAAATAGATGGGAAAAGAAAAAGAATCCTTTGCAAATCTTTTCAGAATATGAAAACATCAGGAGAGGACCAAATGAAATAGTCTAGGACTACTCTACTAGATTTAACATTATATACAATGCAATACTAGTCGACCTTATACCCCCACCTGGCTTAACTTTGATAAAGTTTTCTTGTGGGTTTGACACTGATATGGCATTCCAACTTAGAGAGAGAAACACTCGAACTCTAGAAGATATGTAGACTGTAGTAGTTAGTGTTGAAGCTAACTTGCTAGCAAAAAGAGCTAGGGTTAGGAGAGAAAGGAGAGCACCATTGAAAGATGAAGCCTCACCCTTTGACCTTAAAATGGATGCCCTAGCCAAAGGAATGGAAAAACTGATGGATATGATGGAGAACATTGAAAGGAAGCCTCACTGGGATAATCGATAGGCACCTCTAGTGAGAAATCCAAACATTAGAAAGAATCAAAATCAAAACACTGGAAAAAATGGATCTGATCACAATATTACGCCACCTTTTCAAGAAAACTATGCTAAAGCTTCCCATTCAGAATACCTTGAACAAGACATACAAATTAACTTAATGGGATTAGATGAGGAGGAAACAGTCTTTTTGACTCAAGATGATCAGGAATTACACATGCTTCGGAAATTACAGACCCAATCCAGAGAATAATTCAATTACAAGCAAGGTTATGATTCTGCTATCTTTGAAGTGCAAAAACAGTACAATTCGAGGAGTAAGAAAAGCAGTGATACTCCTAAGTAAAACAAGAAAGCAGTACTAAATCAACCTAAGAAAATTAAAACAGTTCAAATTACTAAAACTCTCCAAATCCTCTCCGGACCAAATCATAACCCTCCTAGTCCCACCATTGTAGATATAAGCAATGACCAAACCCCTGATAATAAACCATCCACCTCAATCCCCTCCAAGGAGATAGTGGAAGAAACTCCAAACATCACCTTAAGGAATCCACTAAAAAAGACTTCAAATACAGAAAAAGAAGAGCAACTTGTTCCAAATCCCGCCAAAAAAATTCCAAATCCTCAAATAGAGAAATCCCCTTTACCTTTGAATTTGGGGGCAGAGGTAGCTAAATTGAAAATCTTGGTCCCCTTGATAGAGTTGATTAAAAATGAAACCTACAAATCTCAAATAAGCAAATCTTTAAACTTCACTGAGAATGAAGATTCTGTTAACTTGTTTGATGATCAACCTAAGCTCATTTTAGGTCCTGATGTTAATGTAAAACCAATGGAAGGAGGGATACCACCCTTTTACATTAGCCTTAACATTCACAATAAAATCCTACACAATGCTATGCTAGACTCTAGGGGTTCACACAATCTAATACCTAAATCTGTGATGGAGAAATTGAACTTAGATATCACTAGGCCTTACAAGGACTTGTTTTCATTTGATTCAAGTCAAGTAAAGTTCCTAGGGTTGATCAAAGACATGTGTGTTTCCATAGTATAATAACCTGCTAATACTATTCTTATGGACATAGTTGTTGCTGATATACCACCTAAATATGGCATGCTATTGTCTAGATCATAAGCGGTTAAATGCGAAGGATCCTTGCAACTTGACATGTCATATGCCACAATTTCAGTCTTTGGACATCCTAAAAAACTGTATAGAGAGACGCTGATGAAGTATGTTGTGAGTAGCGAGGAGAGGCCTCAAAAATTTCCCATATATTCCATGCATTCTGACATCGATTATTTCATTCTGTACAATGCTAAACCAAACCAAGAAAATACTTCAAACAACATTACTTCATAACCAAAAGAAATTGCAGTTGCAACAGAAAATCAAATTGTGCAAATTCAAGAATTTTCAAATGATAGAAGAAATCAAAACACCTTAAACAATGAAGATTTTGTTCCCCCAGACAGTAAGAATTATGAACATGAAATACTATGGCATCTTGAATCTGATGGATCAGTGAACAAATTAGGAGCAGGAGCAGGAGTGTGGATTTACAATTTAGAGAATGATCACTCAGAGGGCCATGCTTACAGGCTAAACTTCAAATGCACTAACAACATGGCTGAGTATGAAGCACTCCTTTTAGGTCTCAAATTTCTTAAAAATTTAGGAGCCATAAGAGTTTCTATTATCGTAGAATTTGAGTTGGTTATAAAACAAATCAATGCCATATACATGACTAGAGATCCTAGGTTAGGTTTTTATAGAGGAACAGTTGTAGAAATATTGAATACTTTTTTAGAAACTAAGCTTGTTGTCATCCCAAGAAAACACAATATGTAGGCTCATAGTTTAGCAATGTTTTCCAGCACATGTAAGTTACCATTTCAACCTAACCATTAGTACACCACTGAGGTTAGGGACATACCTGATATCCCAAATAACTTAAAAAACTCGCAAGTATTCACTAATGATCAACAAATAACAATTTTCTAACTCTAGAGGAAAAATTTGTAAATTGAAACATAGATAGTGACATAACATTAGATCTTGATTTTACAGATAAAATAGAAATTAAAAAATTAAAAGATGAAGAGAGAGATAGATTCCATAACGCAAATTTTACTAAATCAGATATTCAAAATCTAAAGAGAGTTGAAACTAAAGAGATAATTAACGAAGATTTTGAAATCATTAATCTCAAAGACAACTTTTTGCCCAAAGGATTAACTCCTTTAGAATACTTGTTCAATTCAAATGATGTCCCTAGAAAACCAAAAATGGAACCCTTAAAATCTAACATAGAGGAGTGTAACATAGGCTTTGAGGAAGATCCTAAATTGATAAAACTTTCAAAATCCTTACCTCCTACTCAAAAAGTAAAATACATAGAACTACTAAAGGAATTCCAAGATGTCTTTGCTTGGAGTTATGAGGAACTCAAGTCCTATGACACCAGCATAATACGACACACTATCCCCATAAAAGAAAACCAAAAACCTTTTAGACAGAAGTTTAGAAGGATTAATCCCATTCTATTGCCTTTTATTGAAAAGGAAATTAGAAGAATGTGCGAATCCATCATAATAGCACCAATTAGATTCTCTGATTGGGTTTCAAATTTGGTGCCCACAAGGAAAAAGACTTGTGAGATTAGACCATGTGTTGACCTTATGAATCTCAATAAAGTTTCACTCAAGGACAGCTACCCTCTCCCCAAAATGGATCACATATTACAGAGAGTAGTAGGTTCAACTAGAATCTCATTGTTTTATGGGTTTTCTGGTTATAATAAGATCTTAGTCCACCCAGATGAGCAGGCTAAAACTGCATTCACTACTCCTGGGGCACATTCATGGATGTGAAGATGCCTTTTGGATTAGAGAATGTAGGGGCCACTTTTCAAAGAGCTACGGATATAGCTTTTTCTATGGAAATCCATGACTTCCTAGTAATATACTTATATGATATCACTGAATTCTCAAAATCTAATAAATAACACCTATATTGATCCAGGTGGATATTGGTGGCCACCCACCAAGTCCACTTGGACCCCCACCATTGTTTCTTTCAGCTTTTCAGTTTCCTTAATTGTAGCAAAGTTTACTATTTTTAGCAGTTTTTGGGGTCCTAAACTTCCAGAGACATTTTGAGACCCTAAACGATGGTTTTTTTGGGAAAACTGGGAGCAACATGCATCCATGGACCAATGTTTCTCCTCCCAAAGCTGTAGTTCTCGGATAGATCTTTATAATGAGATATTGTACACGTCAAGTGGAGATCGTATGCCAAATTTACGACCCTGAGAAGTTGATGTACCAATTTACCCAAACAAGGCCCACAATTTGGCGTTTCATCTTCTAGGGTTAGGTTTTCGGATGTTTAGGGTTTTCCATTATTTCTCAACAATAAATAGGCCTTCGAACCTCATTGTAACACAGTTCAGAGGCATGTAGCCATCAGATCTCTTCTCAGAGATAAGCTAACATCACCCTAGCTATTTATTTCCATTTTCTATTTGTAAGCATATCTCACTATTTTACATTAATGAAATGAAGTATGATTTCCTTTGCATCTTTGTGTTTATGGTTATCTCTGTAATTTGTTGCGTTCCTATTTAAATCTAGATTATTGGTATTAGAGTAGTCTGCTTTTTCTCTATTTTTCTTTCCATGTCCTGAACAAGGTTAGGATATAAAGAGTTAGGGCTTGAACTGGTCGAACCTTTCCAAGACCAATCTTGCAAAACCCGACAACCTCCCATGGCGGATGAAAAGAAAGATGAGGGAGCAGGAGATCCTATCAAAATGTTGCTCGAAGAAGCCCTCGAATGACAAATGAATGCAATGATGGATAACTTTTCCCAGATCCTTTAGCGGCTACCCATGGGTGACACATCGGCTTCCCATAGCTACTTTGGAAACGCCACATCATTTAAGGACAAGTTAATTTTGAAATCCCCATATTCGAGGGTCAGATAGATGCAAATGCCATCGGTAAATGGTTAAATCTCTTAGAGGGTTATTTTTCTATTCATGATTTTTCTAGTCGAGAAAAGATTATTTTTGCTCTTCTCAAAGCAGCCCCCCACATCAAGGACTGGTGGGAAACCTACTGCGAGCAAAAGGATGAAAGTACCGGCTTATTGTTTCTAGCCACACCCACCTAGAATTCATTCTAGGATGCCATCAAGGAGAAATATTACCTTGTCGGAAGCTATGAGGATCAATACATAAAGTGGACCATGCTGCAGTAGGGAAGGGACCAAGACGTGCCAGAGTTTACCAATATTTTCCATACCCTTTGCACAAATTTGGATATCAAGGATTCAGAGCAACATTTGATAATCAAATCCTATGGCTGCTTGCACAAATACATCCATGAAGAAATAGAATTCCTGAACATCTCCTCACTCACCATGGCATACAGATATGCTATCAAGCACGAGAAAAATTTTAAACAGAAGAAGTGAGACTTTGGATCTGCAAATATGAAGAAAGGGAAAGGTGCCCTCAAACCACAGAACGAAGGACAAAGCCAAGGCGGGGTGGCCCAAGACAACCCACCAAATCTACAAGCAAAGAACAACACTGCAAAGCTGAAAGAGGACACGGGAAACTGTTGTGAGTTCCATAGGAGCTCGACTCACAACACAAGTGAGTGTCGGGCCAAGCAGTCACTGGTGACTATGCTAATTGTTTCAGAATCAGATGCATTTTCTGACTCTGAGTCAAAACCTGACAAGGGGAATGACAAAGGGACGTAGATTATTGATGCGGAGCGCAACGCCACCGTTGCCACCATGAAGATCAATAAGGAGGAACCTAAAGATCTTGAGGAGGAGGAGCATATCTTCCACTGCCAGATGTCGGTAAAGGGATCCCTACTACAGTTCATTGTCATAGTAGGAGCCAAAATAACCTCATTTTGGTAGACGTCATGAAGAAGTTGGGCTTATCGAGCACATCATATCCACAACCTTACACCATTGGGTGGCTTCACTAAGGATGAGATCTTCACGTGAGCCAGGAGTGTCACCTTCCATTCAATGTCAAGCCCTTCATGGATGAGGTATTGTGTGACATTTCTCCCCTTGAAGTTTGTGATGTATTATTAGGAAAACCATACTTGTGGAAGCACCATCTTGTGTATGAATCAAGGCCCTGTCCTATTATTATTACTTTGGGAAATAATTTGTACTACCATCTCTTTCGTTACTGCAAAATAATGTAGTAAGCTCATTTTTAGAACCGGGAAATTTTTTTTCCTGATGATATGCCATTAAGGAAAGAAGACAGTGGCCACAACATCTAGATAGGGCCCCTGCCCATGAAAACTATAGATGGACAAGGTTGTGGAGGAGTATGATGACATATTTACCTTCCCCACAGGGGTTCCTCTGCACTGTCAAGTCAAGCACTCCATCGATCAGACCCCAGGTGCACCACCGCCTAAAGGACCAATCTATGAGTGCTCCATTCTTGAGAACGATGAAATCAAGAGGTAGATTCAGGAGCTACTACAGAAAGGTCACATCCGTCTGAGTTCATCACCCTGTGGGAGCCCGATCGTGTTGGTATAGAAGAAGGATGGGACTTGGAGAATTTGTATTGACTATCAGGCACTGAACAAGATCATTGTCCATAATAGGTACATGATCCCATGAATCAATGACCTCCTAGACCAACTAAAGGGGCAAAATATTTCAGCAAGATCAATTTGAAGTGAGGATATCACTAGGTACCAATCGAACCCTCCAATGTGTGGAAGACTGCCTTCAAAGCCAAGGAGGGCCTTTTCGAATGGTTGGTTATGCCTTTTAGATTGATGAATTCTCCTTCAACCTTCATGAGGCTAATGGATGACATCTTGCGGCCATTCACTAGCTCATTTGTAGTGGTATACTTGGCTGAAATCATGATCTTCAGCTAGAGTTGGGAAGAGCACCTCCATCACATCCGACACGTTCTGTAAATGGTGCGGCAACACAAGCTATGTGCCAATTTGGAGAAATGTACTTTTGGCATGACCCAGGTTCAGTATCTAGGATACATTATTGATGAACAAGGGGTGCATGTGGATCCACCCAAGATCCAAGTCATTCGGTATTGGCCCTCTCCAACCACTCTAATGGAGCTCTGCAGCTTTCTAGATCCTGCCAACTTCTACTACAGGTTCGTGTTGGGATTTTCTCATATCACTTGGCCCTTGAGTCAAGTCACCAAGGGAGGAGCGAAAGCAAAATTATCTTGGTATGAATCTCAATAGAAGGCATTCATAGAGTTTAAAGACTACCTCTGGTCGGAACCAGTGCTCACATTGTCAGACTTGCAACAACCATTTGAAGTCGAGATAGATGCCTCTGACTATGCTATTGAGGTAGTCCTTACTCAACACTGGTGTCTAGTGGCATATCACAGTGAGACACTTTCAAACACAGTCCGAAAGTATCCCACTTATGAAAAATAGATGTATTCCATTGTGCAGGCCTGCTGACAATGGAAACATCACATTTTGGGGAAGGAAACGGTCATCCACACAGACCACCGACCCCTCTAGTTCATACAGACCCAAGGGAAATTACAGAATGATCACCATTAGAAGTGGTCCACATACTTGCAATAGTTCCATTTGAATATCAATTATGGGAAGGGAAACACTAATAATGTTGCAGATTGCCTTAGTCGACCACCGATCATGTCATTAACCACCGTGCTCAACTCTTATGGGCATGAGACTTTTGATTGTCCACTTCTCTACAAAAGCGACCCAAACTTTAGCCACACATACCAGACACTCTTGGAGGCTTGACATGTTCTAGATTTTCACCTCCAGGATGCCATGTTATGCCACCTAGGTCACCTTTGTGTTCCTTCAAGTGAGCATGCCAAGATGATTTGGGAAGCACACTATAGTTGGGTTGTTGGGCATCTTGGGGCCGAGAAAATAGTGGCAGTACTACTGAAGTATTTCTACTGGCCAAATCTTCAACAGGATGTCAAGAAGTACATCAGATCAAGTACAGTCACCAGTAGAATATCCAACTGTATCGAGTTGTCAAAGTAGGCCAACTCCTTCACCAGGGCAAGTGGCTCACTAGGGACCAAGTTCAGCAGAAGTTTCCTCATCTCATGGAGGAACTCAATGCAATGGGGACCATTGCTTCCTAATAGGGGAGGAATGATCCAGGTGGATATTGGTGGCCACCTGCCAGGTCCACTTGGAACCCCACCATTTTTTCTTTCAGCTTTTCAGTTTCCTTAATTGTAACACAATTTACTATTTTTAGCAGTTTTTGGTGTCCTAAACTTCTGGAGCCATTTTGAGGCCCTAAACGATGTTTTTTGGGAAAACTGGGAGCAACATGGGTCCATGGACGAATGTTGCTCTTCTCAAAGTTGTAGTTCTCGGATAGATCTTTCTAATGAGATATTGTACATGTCAAACAGACATTGTATGCCAAAGTTACAACCCCGGGAAGTTGATGTACCAATTTACCCAAATGGGGCCCATAGTTTTGTGTTTCATCTTCCATAGTTAGGTTTTTGGATGTTTAGGGTTTTCCATTGTTTCTAAACAATAAATAGACCTTCGAGCCTCATTGCAACACAGTTCAGAGGCATGTATCCACCACATCTTTTCTCAGAGATAAGCTACCATCGCCCTAGCTGTTTATTTCCATTTTCGGTTTGTAAGCATATCTCGATATTTTACATTAATGAAATGAAGTATGATTTCCACTGCATCTTTGTGTTTATGGCTATCTCTTTAATTTGTTGCATTCCTATTTAAATCCGGATATGTGGTATTAGAGTAGTCTTCATTTTCTCTGTTTTTCTTTGCATGTCCCTAAAAAGGTCGGGATATAAGAAGTTAGGGCTTGAACTAGTCAAACCTTTGCAAGACCAACTTCACAAAACCCGACGGCCTCCAATGGCGGATGAAAAGAAATATGAGGGAGTAGGAGATCCTATCAAAATCTTACTGGAAGAAGCCCTCGAGTGACAAAGGAACATGATGATGGACAACTTTGCCCAGATCCTTCAACAGCTTCCCACAGCTACTCTGGAAATGCCGCACTGTTTAAGGACAAGTTAAATTGTAAATCCCCATATTCAAGGGTTAGATAGATGCAAATGCCATCAATAAATGATTAAATCTATTAGAGGGTTATTTTTCTGTTCATGATTTTTCTAGTTGGGAAAAGATTATTTTTGCTCTTATCAAAGCAGCCCCCCACGTCAAGGACTGGTGGGAAAGCTACTGCAAGCAGAAGGATGAAAGTACTGGCTCACTATTTTCAGCTGTACCCACCTAGAATTCATTCTGAGTTGCCATCAAGGAGCAGTACTACCCTGTCGAAAGGGATGAGGATCAATACATAAAGTGGACCATGTTGTGGTAGGGAAGGGACCAAGATGTGCCAGAGTTTACCAATATATTCCACACCCTTCACACAAAGTTTGGTACCAAGGATTTAGAGTAGCATTCGATATTGAAATATTGTGGCTTCCTACACAAGTACATCTAGGAAGAAATAGAATTCCTGAACATCTCCCCACTTAGCATGGCATAAAAATATGCCATCAAGGTCGAGAAAAAGTTTAAACAGAAAAAACGAGACTTTGGATTTGCAAATCTGAAGCAAGAGAGAGGTGCCCTCAAATGGCAGAACAAAGGACAAAGCGAAGATGGGGTGGCCTAAGACAACCTGCTGAAGCTGAAGCAAAGAACAGTGCCACAATGACAAAAAAGAACACTCGAAAATGGTGTGAGTTCCATAAGAGCTCCACTCACAACACAAGTGAGTGTCAGGCTAAGCAGTCACTAGTGGCTGAGCTAAAGGTTTCAGAATCATATGCATGTTTTGACTCTGAGATAGAACCCGACAAGGGGAATGATAGAAGGAAGCAGATTATCGATGCAGAGCCCAATGCCACTGTTTCCACCACGAAGATCTAGAAGGAGGAACCTGAAGATCCAGAGGAGGAGGAGCGTCTCTTCCACTCCTAGATGTGGGTAAAGGGATCCCCGCTATAGTTCATTGTTGACAATGGGAGCCAAAATAACCTCATCTTGGAAGAGGTTGTGAAGCGGCTGGGCTTACCAACCACAACACATCCACAACTGTATATGATCGAGTGGTTTCACCAAGGACGGGATCTTCGTGTGAGCCAGCAGTGTCGCCTTCCATAGAACATCAAGCCCTTCATGGATGAGGTATTGTGTGACATTGCTCCCCTTGACGTTTGTGATGTATTATTAAGACAACCATACTTATGGAAGCGACATGCTGTGTATGAATCAAGGCCCCCTGCTATTATTATTATTACTTTGGTAAATAAGTTGTACACGATATCGGAGGTAGCACCGTGTATCGCCATCTCTTTGGTTACTGCAAAATAATGTAGTAAGCTCATTTCCAGAACCGGAAAATTTGTTTTCCTTGTGATACGCCCTCAAAGAAAGAAGAAGATGGTGGCCACGACCTCCGGACAGGGCCCCTCCACATGAAAACTACAGATGGACGAGGTCGTGGAGGAGTATGAGGACATCTTCATCTCCCCCATAGGGGTTCCTCTGCACTTTTAGGTCAAGCATTCCATCCATCGGACTGCAGGTGCGCTGCTACCTAATGGACCAATATGTCGGCGCTCTATTCTTAAGAACAATGAAATCAAGAGGTAAATTTTGGCATTGCTACAGAAAGGTCACATTTGTCTGAGTTCATCACCATGTGGGAGCTCGACTGTGTTGGTACAGAAGAAGGATGGGACTTGGAGAATTTGTATTGACTATCGGGCATTGAACAAGATCACTGTCTGTAACAGGTACCTGATCTGACTGATCGATGACCTCTTGGACCAACTGAAGGGGGAAAAATATTTCAACAAGATCGATTTGAAGTGAGGATATCACCAGGTACCAATCAAGCCCTCCGATGTGTGGAAGACTGCCTTCAAAGCCAAGGAGGGCCTTTTCGAATGCTTGGTTATGCCTTTCAGATTGACGAATGCTCCTGCAACCTTCATGAGTCTAATGGATGACATCTTCCAGTAATTCACCAACTCATTTGTAGTGGTATACTTGGATGACATCCTAATCTTCAGCCAAAGTTGGGAAGAGCACCTGCAGCACATCCAATAGGTTTTGCAAACACTACGACAACACAAGTTATGTGCCAATTTGGAGAAGTGCACTTTTTGCATGACCGAGGTTCAATATCTGGGATACATTATTGATGAACAGGGGGTGCATGTGGATCCATCCTGTTAAACTCCCGCTGCAACAGGTTACTCATATTTCATGATTGACATTTCTACAGACCAAATATGTCATACTTTGCATGCTGCAATGCTCCATATTTGCTTAATAGTCTCCAAGCGAAGAAGGCTACTCAGAATTCATTCAACCGCTTTCCAAATTTTGAGAAGTTATTCCAATGTTGCACAATTTTCAGTTAAAGGGAGGTCCAAACAGCTTAATCTTGGTCTCCCTAGGTTTCAATTTCCTATTTTAGAATATAGAGAAAGAAAATCTATCCAAACAGCATAATCTTGGCAGATTTTTAGATAGGTAGAGAATCAAAAGAGCCCAACTGCTTAATTTGGGCCCTTAGATGAAATAAGGGTAGTTTGTAGATAGGAAAGCATAAAAAAGAGAAATTGAAATGATGGGTTTGCAAGTCTAAATGCACCCAAACCAAAATAAGAAAAAATGTTAGGTAAATAGGCTGGGTAGGTAGCTTTGAGGTTGCAAAATCTTGATTGCTGATCAGTTCCAGGTTTTCAGGTGTCATCTCTACTCAGGACACAATCACGAGGCAGTTCTATGTGAAAAGCTCAAAACAGGCATAACTAACTTCCTTTCTCCATCTCCCCCAAATCATTAAATAATTTCCCCAAAAAGAGGTCAAGATATCTGCTTGATACCTCTTAAGTTCCATCATTTTCATGTCATTAGCTTGGGTAAAGATCTGCTTTACTCAAAGATATTCCATACGCTCTCTAAAAGGTTCTATCCCCTCGTTACAGCCTAAGGTCTCCCGAAACTTAGCGCTTTCTTACCATCTCCATATTAACTACTGACATTATTATTTAACTCCCTATATTTTCCCATCCCCCTACTAAAACTATGTAAATCATCCCCTATATAAATATCCCTCCCCCTGGTTGAAAAATAACCATAAGTACCCCCAGGAATTGCTCAGTTTATCTGAAACTTGGCAAGAGCCCTCATACTGCCCCTTCAAAACCATCTTCTAAATACAATGGACTCCTTCCAAAGTATAAAATCCCTTTTTAGGTTATCAGACCCCTTCCGAGGCCTCAAGTGCCCTTCTGACGCACATTCTTACTCCTTCCGACCACAATAGACCCTTGCTGATCTCTTTAACACTCCACAGATCCTAGTAATCCAGCTCGCATTGCCACATCGCAATATTCTCACCATATAAGTTATGCCCCATCCGTCGTTACCCGATGCGATATCGCGATATCGACGATCGGCCGTCGCAAGCATCACATGTCCAACTAAAATACCCCCTCGTTCCCCGCCGACGCGATATTGCGATCGCATCGGAAGAAATTCATCGCATCACCTTCAAGTATGAGCACCCTACCACGTCACATCTATACTAGGGACCCACCACTGACATCAGCAGGCTAACGTCATCCACGGTACTACTGACGTCATGCTGATGTCAGCAGCCACAAAACGGAAAATTCGCGCAGGAAGAAAAATCGCACTTCAGAGCTCCGGAACAAGAAACAGAGGCAGTTTTTGAATCGCGCATTGCTACGGGAAATAGGCCATTTTGGGGAATCTTTAGGGAATCTTTTGATTCCTTGGCCCGTTTCGCGCTGAAAAAGCCCGAAATCGCCCGATTTTTCCAAATTAATCCGGTTTAAAGACAGGAAAGGACCAGTGACAGAGATTAAAGAGTATTAGATCGAATCAACAGGGAAAAAGCACGTCAAAGAGTATTAGCAAGCGGCGGAAGCCATCAATGTAGCGGTAAAGAGTATCAGCGAAAATCTTAAGCAGCAGCCCAAAGCAGGAGAACATTTAATACCTTCCAGCAAAGTCAAAGAAAGAGGGCGAAGCCACTCAAAAACCCTCAAATCATAATTATTGCACATTTAACTTGCACCAGAACAGAACTACAGATCTCGAAGCACAGTTACTCCAGCAGTACCACATCGAGCCTCCAAGGGTCACATTGCACTCTTTTTGATTCAGTTGCCTCTAGCGCAGCCCAAAGGACTTATCTGCATTTAATTCCAGCAACACTTAGGTTTTTAGAAAAGCTTTTCTGGCAGACCTGTTTAGGTCAATTGTAATAAATGACTTTCTGATATTTTACTTATATATACCACCCTGAAAGATGGAGTAGGGGTTGGTTGGTGAGTCGAGGAAATTGCTTAATCCTTTTTCTCGACATTTTCTTCAAGCAGAGACCCGCACTGTAACTATCATACTTTCTATAACCAAAGACTGCTGAAAGCATGGATTTCGAAACTGTTTGATATGTTTAATTGGCCAAGGAGTGATTACGGAATTCCTGTGCTTCTACATGATTCAATAAGTGTTTCTCAACTCTGTTAATTTTCATGTTTTGTTTTACCACCGTTCCGCCATCTAAATTGCAGAAAAGAAGAATAGCTTAGGATTTGTTTAACTACACCTTAAGCTCAATTTCTGTCAGTTTTTCATGTTTTTCATCAGAAATAGTTATAACATGATACTTAAGATTATCTTGTTTACGCTGTTTCTTTCACATATGATGAAGTTTTGTAGGATTCTTAGTTTCCTAGATAATCAATTCACTTGGTTCTCCTCTTTTTCAGTCTGATTAAATGATTCTCCTTTGCCTTTCATCTCTGATCGCCATTCCATCCTTTCAGTAGATTGATAATTGTATCATGTGTGGCTATCCCGCTCCTTAATCCTCTTGTGACCAAGAAAACGCAATAGCAAGCCTTAATCCTTGACTCCATGCCCAATGGTTTGAAATTATCACATCTTACCTTGCCTCTTTGCTTGAGATTTCTACCTTCCATCCAAACACAAACAAAAACCCCTGAGCCAAAATCTAACCTAAAATCATCAACAAAGTTGAATCATTAAGAGAGAGCCCTCTCTAATTGCAGGTGGGCTAGAACCTGCAATCCAAAGATTGGTTTGTGGTTACCTCGGCCGTATCCCTAAACAGGAGCCTAGGGACAACCTGAGTGCTAATAGATTCCTCATCACTTGTAATGACCCCAATCATGCATAAGTCCTTCTCAATGGTGATCGCTTCTGCTAATGTTTGTGCTAATGTTTCCTTTGCAACTCTCTTTATGAACTAGGAAATGTTGTTAGGAATGTAAGTTTGTGTAGTAATCAATGGCAATTGAATCAAGTGGTTGCATGTCTTGGGGGGATTTATTGAATATACAATTGAATTTTTTATTAAAATATTTCACTTGCTCCTTTTTCCCCCATTTTCATGCTTCTGAGCTCTTTGAGTAGCATGGTGGTAGTTTTTTCGTGAGAAAACTTCTCAAGAAATAACTTTTTAAACCCTCTCTAGGTGTGTATTTAGTTGACAAGCAAACTAAGGTACCATGATGCTACTCTGCATTCTAATTTATAAGTGAAAAGCCTTCAAGAAATATCATTATACCTCACCTCCATCATTTGTAATACCTCACCACCAACACACAAGGGATCTCCCTGATATAAGGTCCCAACTAGACCACACATTGCTTGGTGAAGGAGCCCCATCTAGAATATGGCTTGGCTCTCATTTACTTAAAGCTATGCCTTGGCTTTAGCTGTCAGCATGAGAGAGAAGCACAATTGTCCCTTCAAATGAGCAATCTAGTATGCCTTGTGAATGTTCAATTATCGATGTATCAAGGTTCTTATACTATGGGGGGAAGTTAAGTGAGCCTCTAAGAAAGAAGTAATAGTACTACCCTAATGGAGACACATGTGAAATAGTTCACAAGGATATGATCTTCATTATAAACATAACAACACATTTCCAATAAGTAACACCAAAGTAACTGAAATAGTTTAATTAATCCAGTACTAATGAAAGCAAACATGAACCATAAACATTCAATGAATAGTCTTAGAAATATTCACAATCCATGTGCGAAAACATGCTAACCTAGAAGGCTTCAATATTAAGAAAAAGTCCCAAGATACATAAATTCAATGAAAACCACTAGCTCCAATAGTGGAGAGTTAGAGCCACTACTTTCCCTCCAAAAGTATTAACTATGTCTCTCTAATGCCTTATGGGAGAATCCAAGGATAAAAGACCTTTACATGAGAAATGAGGATCTATTTATAACTTGAGGAATGACCTTTCACATCCTCATGACTCTTTACTTTCTAACTTCTAGTGGATTTTCAACTTCTACAACATTTGGAATTCGAAATGACTTTTGGAATTAGATATGACTTTTGGTATTACATGTCTTTTGGAGTTCATTGTCTCTTTGGTTCATACATAACTATTGGTCTTCCACTTGTTTGTACTTTGAATCATTATAATAATACATCATGACTTCCACATCATCACATGATGATACTTGAAATGTCACTATCTTGGATGACTACGACTGATAGTGACTGATGACATGGACTTTCTCTGGTGGTGACATGGTTGCCAACTGTATTTTCATTCTTCATGCAAATTCAATTGTTGATTTTTTCTACCCTCCAAAGGGTCTTTGATCAAGTGGAGCCTTTGGGGTTTCCTTGATCATCGATATTAGGGTGTCTTCTTTATTCTTTTCAAGCTTCCTTTATTTGTTCTCCTCACCCAGTCTTCCTTGCATGTGTTTTCCATGCTAGTTTAGGAATACCTGTATTTTCAAATCACTCATGGAAAGCAACCATCAGCCTAAAAATCTCCTATTATACCATGTTTCATGAATATTTTATCTCCATACATTTTCAGTGTGCTTAAGAGGAACAAAGGGGGCTTCAAGGTGCATGGGTACATTTTGAAAGTCTTAAGGGATGAAGAGGGGAGGCTTCAAGGCTTCAGCATGCACTCATGCACTAAAAGGAAGAATAAAATCAAGGCAAGGTGCATGGCACAAGTCCTAAGTACAAAGGGGAAATATTTGGGCTTCTCAAGTGATTTGTGCAACTAAGGGAAAAATGGAGGGTGTAGGGCGCGCTCTTGAAGGTTGAAATATGAAGGCTTCATATTTTCAGGGTGCGTTCAAGTGCTCAAGAGGCCAAGGAGGGCACAGGTTGCATTCCTGAAGGTTCACGGTTGATGCTTTGTGACTTCAGAGTGCGCTCATGCACTCAAAGAGTCCAAGAGGGCACATGGTGTATCAGGTAAGGGTGAATGGTGGAGCTTAAGGCCTCCAGGGTGTGCCTATGCACTCAAAGGATGGCACACTTCTTCGAGTTGAAGGAGTGTGCTCAAGGAATACTTGGTCTTTGGAAAGGTGTGGTTCAGAGTAAGGAAGGGAAAAAAGGGTTGAGGAGTGCACATAGTTCTCTTTTAGGGTGCATGGCGCATTTTTCAACAACAAAGGATTCTTCATCAAGTCTTTAGAGTGTGCATATGGACTCTTGGCCTTAATGAATTCACTTTGACCCAAAAATTTGTCTAAGTCTGAGATATAAATGTCAGAGTACGGCCATTGATGGTTAGAATTAAGGGACTGATATTTCAACCTATAGAAAAGGATATTTGCTTCCCTGTAACAAAATTAACTCAAACCAGTAGTGATAATAGAGCTTAGTCTCTAATTTGTAGCACCAACTTCAGCAAATGGGGAAAGAACTTGATCTACTGAACCCAATAATTTTTGCTTCTAAACTCTAAAAGGTTACAACTCTTTTTTCCATTAATCTCTTTCCCATATTTGACTTTAATCTAATATGCCAAGTTTATTATTTTTTTTCTCTTATAACATTTGTATCTAAGCCAATAATTGAGGTAATATCCTCATTAACAATCTCTGCATTGAAATATCCGTGTATGCCTATAGACCCCCATAAACTATTGTTGCATCATCCCATGATCCAACCTGGAAGCTTGACATGTAACGTTGGACTCCATTGCCATTTCTTAAACTACCATCATCTGAACTTCTCCCATCCAAGCTATTAATGGAAGAACCCACGGGCATATTAAGCTTGTCCACAACTTGTGGCAAACCCATGTCACTCAGCTAAGAGGAAAACCCTGAAGTAGAATTACCCTACCTCATAAAATTTATTTGACTTGAGAGTCTATTTGGTGCAACACTTGATCAATTCTCAGAGGAAAGGTTTTCCATAGTCCTCGCGGATCTTATTGAGTAACCTTTAACTGCTTGAAATTTTTTGAGTTGTTTCCTTTAATTCCTTGAAAGCATGGTTTCAAGATACACACATTCCATTAATCTCCCTAATTCTACTATATCTTTTTAAGTAGTTTCTAATACATTCATTTTACAAGAGAAATTGCATTTGAGCTAATTTTCAGAAAGTTCTTTAACTTGTTTTTGAAGGAACTTGATATAATCAACTGCTTCATCTAGCATGTTTGCAGTGTTAGTATTCTTGTCTATGTTTTGCACAAGTTGCTACAAATTTCTCATCTTTTCACTAATGCTTGTTCTCCGGACCCTTTCTACAATACTTCATGGATGTGTTGCATAACCTTGCTTTTCTCCAATAATGCAAGGAACCGAGTCTTAGAGTAGATTCTCCATTGCAATTTTGGAATTTGATTAGGTTAGGCTAAACTGATGATTTAATCCCATGGAAACATGCCTACTTGGCTCTCCCTTCTGTGACTCTATTGATAAGGTGCTCTGGTATTCTAGTCAAAGGAGGTAGCATACCATATAAGGCTATTATTGTTCCTTGAGTTGTCAACTTCAACACAATCGAATTCCTAGAAATAAGGGTAGGACTAGTCTTAGGCACAGCGTGATTTACAAAATAGTTGAATAGGAAAGAGCTATAACGACACCCAAATGAAAATTTGAAGATATGTTTTAATTATTGCCAAGGAAACTCTCTGATTCTTCATTGTCTTAGAAAAACAATCCCTAATCCCTTTGTATGATTTAGCAAGACGTCCAGTCTTTAATATTTCATCCTAGTTTTGTATCAATAGTTTGACACACTTAATAAGGGCAACTGTATTTTTGGATACTATAGCAAAACCCCCTCCCATGAGAACTTAATAAGGGCAACTGTATTTTTGGATACTATAGCAAAACCCCCTCCCATGAGAAATTCAATCATGAAACCAGTAAAACCTTTCTCTACAAGCGCTGAAATAAACACAAATGAATGGTCAGGAGCCAAAGCTATATTGCTTGCATGAGAAGCATGTAAAAATGCACTCTTCAAGCCACCATAACTCCGGATAAGGGCTAACAATGCTCCAACCAAGAAGAAAACTTGCAAGGAAGTTTTTCTGAAGATCACTAATCAAACCAACATGCTTCAGAGAATCATACATTCTAAAGTATAAACAACGATAGACTATACTTCCCACATAGGAAATGTTGAACCCATGATAGAGGGTTGCAACTACATTAGATTTCAATGTCTTCTTGCAAAGCTCAACATGGCCATTAAATTGCCTCTCCCTCCTTTCTTTGTAGCCTTGTTATCATTAGCCAACCGAGTTCGAGAATTGTCCAAGAATAAACAAAAAGGAGAGAAGATGCGTCAAATGCACCACCAGAGTCTAGGTTTCTAGTGAACCATTTACAGTTTCCATCCCTGTTTTTCTTGAAATTAAAGAGTCCCTTAGTGTGAAAATTACAGATAACATTTGTAGTGTTTCCTCTCCATAATGCAATGATACCTTCATACAAGAAGTGTGCCTTCATTAAGAATCATCATTTTCTCTTCTACACAATAAGAAATGAAATCTTCAAACCATACACTTTGTGACAATGAAATTTGGCAAATGCAATGTTATTAAAACGAAAATTAGATTTTGAGGGGGGGTGGGTGTTGCTGGTAAGCCATTTCTCACCTGGGGGTACAAAATTTCACCACAGATTGCCACGTAATCAAACGTAGTTTTGTCAAAACAAGACTTCAAACCCCCTGAGCTATTAAATCTCGGATGACCTTGGGGGTGCCGAAATGGAATATGAACCATTGATTCACAAGATCCAACATCTACAATTGAAAACTATGAGAAATTTAAGGGTTGAATTAAAACAACAATTTTAATTTTAAACTTAAAATTTTATAAAAATATATTTGATAATGTATTTTAATAAAATCAAAATCATTTAAAATTAAAATTAATATTAATATAACAAAATAATGCAACATTGTGTATTAACCCATTTTATCCATGAAAATTCACATATGCATGATAATGTGGCCATGAATAATTGGTAAATTTCAAAATTTTCTAGTAACTTTTAATGGTGTCAAAATAAGTTACAACATCTTCAACCCATATTCCCTCCAAAATGCCAACTATTCTATTTCACATTTAGTAGTGATCAATAACAATACCCCCCCCCATGGTTGTCTGTGAAGAATGAACATCTTGTGTTGGCTCTCATAGTCCCTGGTAGAAGAAAAGTGAAGAATATGGATGTCTACTTACAACCATTGGTAGATGACTTGAAGGAATTATGGGAAGGGATACATGTATACGATGTGTCAGCACCCATCACAATAGAGAGGATTTTTACATTGTATGGCATATGTGCTTACACCATACATGATTATCCAAGATTAGGAATTTTATTTGGTAAACTACATGTTTATTGATTTGTTTATCTATATTGTTTCACATACTAATTTAATTCACTCCAATTGTTCTGATATTCATGATGTCTAACGTGCCCTGTACTATATAATAATTCCACGGGTCTTGTAACAAAAGGGTATCATGGATGTAAATGTTGTGGAACTTATCTAAATTTTAGGTGGTCCAACCACCTACGAAACCCAGTGTATGACTACTCTAAGGTATTCCTCCCAAAAGAATACCCTTATAGAAGAGCAACATCCGCTTTCAATCGCAAATTAGAGAGAACCCAAAGGCATGCAAGAATGACACCAACTGAATGGCGTAGAGAATATGAGAGAGA
Organism: Pinus taeda; assembly: GCA_000404065.3. Taxonomy (NCBI): domain Eukaryota; kingdom Viridiplantae; phylum Streptophyta; class Pinopsida; order Pinales; family Pinaceae; genus Pinus; species Pinus taeda. The sequence continues at coordinate 17,997 of APFE030354457.1, read as the reverse complement.
GAAGGAGAAGGACATTACAAAAATGTTCGATTCAATTGGGGAGCCTATGTTCGATGATCCAAAATTCTTCGACACATATTTTAGGAAATTTCCCATTGTGATGAAAAGGAAATTTGTCTTTTATGAGATCCCATATTGGGAGCATCTTAAGATTTCCCACTTGTTATATCCCATGCATATATTTAAAAAAAAAAAAATCTTCTTTATGGAGGCACATATGATTGAAATAAAATGACACATTGGTTGTTAGGAGAGATCTTATTTCTTCAAAAACTAAAAAGAAACATTGGCCAATACAAGAAAGTAGAGGAGAGGCTCGTCCCTCTTAGTCTTTCAAATAAGGTGATGTCCCATGATTTTAAAGAAATATCATGATCTTTCTTTGGAAAAATAAGTTATAATGGGTGTGAGGGTGCCTTCTTTATATGGGTCTTCACCGTGACATTTCTTCATAGTGGAAGACCATTTGTCAGGGTTGAAATTGCATGACCATTTGAACAATGACTTTCCCCAACACCTATGACATGCCATATCTAAATTATCTACATTTGTACATTGGATCACATCAATGGAGATTTATATGGCTAGCATTCCATGGTGGCATCAAGAGATAGATGATATTGTTTGAATGTTTGAGAAGGAACTACCGACGAGTTTCATGGACTTGCATGTTCATATTCTAATTCACCTAGTAAATGAGTTTGAATTAGTTGGGATCGTTTCTTGTCATTGGATGTTCTTCTTAGAGAGATACATGAAGAAATTGAAATGTTTGTTTGACAAAGGGTAAATATCGTATGATTCTTAATATTATGTAAGTGAGTTCATCAAGTAGATCGACAACACACCAGGTGTGGTGATTTGGGGCAAAGAAAGGGATGAAGACAAAAGAGAAGGGGAGCTTCTCCAAAATAATGGAAAAAGGTGCATGATAAAGAGTAAGTGACTTATCATTTATCAAATTTCTACATAGTAACTATTCACACTAAACTTCATAATGCATATTTTGATATCATATGTACTATATATGTTGGTTTGAATTCATCAATGAATTTAGAAATTGAAGTTACCAAAAAGTCATTCTTTACAATTTAGAAGCGACGTCACAACCGTGGATCGTATTGTATGAACAAAAGACGAGGAAATGGGACAATGACAGGAAACAATTCAAATAGTTGAATGGTAGAAATGTGCCCTATCGTGATCATTTAAAATAAAATATGCCAATGATATGCCCCAACAGTTGGATTGTTGATCAAGTCAAAGAGAAATATGGTGCATTTGGTCATTACTTGAGTGTTGAAGAGGATGTGCTAAACATAGGGATTGGGTGCAAAAACTCATTAATAATCTCTTTCTATACATTTTTTAACTCACAATGCATCTTTAAATTTTAACATCTATATTTTATATTTTAATTATTAATATACACATGACACTGTGATTTTTTCACTTCTTTATAAGTGCATTTGTTCCCATCTGTGTGGGTGTATGGACATCATTTTGACATGAAGGATGTCAATGATGGGCATGACAGAAGAATGTGTAATGGAAGTTGATTTTGACCAACCTAGTTGTGTTAATTATCGTGATCAAAACCTAATACAAGGGATGTTAGGTTACATTGGAAAGATACGAATGATCATTGAAGTGTACTTCTCTTCATTCCAATGTGTTATTTTTAGGCACAAGTAGTGGGACATCTCTAATTGGAATAATGTAAAGGAATATCATGATAGTGGGTTGATATCTGTTAACTCTAGAAAGATGATGCATGAAGCTAAGGATCCTTATGTTTTCCCCAAACACTACAACTAGGTGTTTTTTTACCCAAATGTGTTGGATAGGTATTGAAGGTTCATATTAATCCATTACCCTACATCAAAACATATTTTTGAGAAAAACAATGTTATCATGCCAAACAAGGAAGATAATTAGGGTGATGACAACGAAGAGTGATATGTACTTGTGTTATTTCATCATTTATAATACTATTGTTGTATTTTTTTTCTTTATTTTGCTAATTATATTATTTTTTATTTGTCTTGTTGGGTAAACATTCTTACACATTTTTTTTCTAGTGGAAACGTTTTTACACTTAAAACTAAGAATTTCCAATTGTGTAATTTATAATTTAAAAATTAAATTTTTAACGTATTTGTTTAATTTTTTTAATTCTAATTTACAGTAGCAGTCTTCTATAGGCTTTGTAAATACATCATGATGGATCAAAAAATTGTATTTCTAACCATGAGTTATCAAATTTGTATTGTTTTGTTATATTTTGTGACCTTAACATTGTAGAAATTTTGAATAATTTAACACATATTCAACAGAGATTATCCTGATCATGTACTATTGCGGAAAACATACACAATACATAAGCTCCTCTACGTTGATCATCAATATAGCAGCATCAATAACAATAAAACATCAAGAGCATTCACACATTAACACAGTATGTATCCCGGGGAAAGCATCTCGCTAAAAACCCCAACTATCTGTATATTAATGATTGAGTCATGTAACATTACACAGCATAATACTTCTCACAAGTATCTCCACCTCTGTTACACACAATACAGCTCAGATCTGAATCAATCACTGGCTCAAATCTCCTTCGCTGCTTGCCTGCCTCCGCTGCTCAATACCTGCTCAAGAACTGATGATAATTCCAAGGCAACCACGTATTTACTTGGCTAAATCATGTGAGCACAAGCTACAATGTGGGAAAATACGTGGGCAAACTCATTTGCATACTCAATCCCTTGATTGTGCAAGATCTGATGCACAACTATAGTCACAACTGATAGCAATCTGATTCTCTAACACCTGTCCCTGCTGAACTGAACATGCACTGACATGCAACTGAGTTAACTGATGTATTCATTAGTTGTATTATGAGTTAATAACTTGTGAATTAATTAATAACTAATTCACCCAACTCATCTCTAGTCTATTTGCCAGTTAGACTAAATACAACCAGTTTAACAAAGCTAAACTGAACACAACTCCATCAACTGCACCTCCAGTCCACTAAACTCAACTCACTTGAGTTCTAACTGAAGTCCTGCATGAAAATATTAGTCATCCCATAGGTAACCACGTATTTCCTTCTGGGATCTGCATGTACCACATCCGTAGCTCATCCTGAAGTGCTCCAAGAGAATAAGACAAAGTTTATAGTCTAAATATTATTATGAGCTAATAATATTTGACTGTTCTATATTTAGACTGAGCAGTCACTCCGCTGTGGTCTAAAAATAGAAGTCCATCTATTTTTTCCAACTTGATCAATCATCCATAAACAGCAACCTGCAATCCATAGACATGATCCATATGTCTAAAAATAGACTTGCGCCAAAAATAGCTTGCGGGCCCAGTTAGTGAAGGCGACTCTTTTCACTAAGCTCCATCATCTTGTTGCAATCTCAACACTCCCTCTCGACAAGATATGGATTATCAGCAAGCCCTATCCTGCCTCGGTGGTACTCGAATTTGCTCCTGGTGAGAGCCTTCGTCAGAATATCAGCATCCTGATCCTCCGTTGGAATGTACGAAAGTAACATGATCCTCCGCTGCACACAATCTCTGATATGATGGTACTTGATGCCCTTGCTGCCATATACTCAGCCTCTTGAGCTCCTGCCCAATCTGCATCCGTGAAGCCACATAGCTTCACATCATCCAATCCATATCCAGATGTGCCTCTCTTGAGCCTGCACACATGCGACTCCACCAACTGCTGGTAACCAGTGGCATCCACTACCTCCACTGAAGTAGCATCCTCCTTCCTCCGACCTCTAGGAAGGAATGCAGTCTTCACATCCATCTGATGAATGTGCCATCCCATCTGCGCTGAGAGAGAAAGAATCGTCCGTATGGAAGAATACCTTGCAATAGTTGCAAAGGTCTCCTCATAATCGATCCCCTCTATCTGTGAAAAGCCTCGGGAAACAAATCTTGCCTTGTAATTCTCCACACTCCCATTAGCTGCCTGCTTAAATTTGTAGATCCATCTCGAACCCACCACTGATTTCCATTCCAGTCTAGGAACAATCACCCATGCACTGTTTCTGACAATAGAATCATACTCTTCCACCATGGCGTCTACCCATGCGGGATCCTCCACAGCTTCCTCGAAAGAGGATGGCTCAGTCACATCACACTTGCTCATAAGAGCCATGTATCCAGTGTACCGATCAGGTGACTGTCTCTGCCTGCGTTGGGCTGTAGGTGGTCCTACAACTTTCTCTGCATCTTGAGCCAGTGGCTCAGCTTCTGTCAAGCGCTTTCGCCCTCTGATGGTTGGCGCTGCATGAGTGGTCTCTTCCACTCCATGAACCTCGTCCTGTGGCTGATCCACGTCCTGAAGCTCATCCTTAGGAACTAATAGCTCCTCATCTGCATGCAAGTGTAGCTCCCTCTCAAGCGAACACTTCATGGCTTTCTCCTCCTGAAATTTAATATCCCGTCACACAACAGTTTTACCACTATCTGGCAAATACACACGATAGTTGTGGGGCATATCAGTGTACCCCACAAATATCCAACCTCTGCAGTCGGCTCCAACTTCTTTCTGGCATCCTTCGTCACATGCATGTAAACGTTAGCAATAAAAATCCTAAAATGAGAAAGATCAGGCTTCTTACCAGAATAAGTCTCCTCAGGTGTACTCATGCCAAGTATCCTATGAGGACAACGGTTCTGCACATAAACTGTTGTATTGCATGCTTCCGCCCACAAGTGAAGGGGTAGGCCCTAATCATGCAACATTGTCTATGCAGCACCCACAATCGTTTTGTTCTTCCGCTCAGCTACCCCGTTCTGCTGTGGGTTATGGGGAGCTATGAGCTCTCTACGAATCCCTTCTGCCTTGCAGAAATCCTTGAACTCGTCCGGGATGTATTCACCACCATTATCGCTCCTAAGAGCCTTCACCTTCTTCCCCGACTCCTTCTCGACCAGTGCTTTGAATTCACAGAACTTTGAATATATCTCGCTCTTCTTCTGCATGAAGAAGATCCAGCACTTACGAGAGAAATCATCAACAAAAATCACATAATACCTGTGTTTTGCTGTCGAAGCAACTGAGAAAGGTCCACACACGTCTATGTGAATTCTCTCAAGGATCGTCGTGGCGTGACTATCCTTCTCGTGAAGGTGGCTTTCACAAACTTCCCCAAAGTACACCCCTTGCACTGATCTGACTACGCAAGTGTGCCTTTAGGAAGCCCTGTAGTGATCTGCTGCAGTATCTTCAAGGCTCCATGGTGAAGGTGACCCAATCTCCTGTGTCACAACTTGCCATCATCTCGACTCACCAATCCTTCTGCCTTGCCTGCCATTGCTGTGCATCCATCTACATGCAACTGATAAAGGTTCCTTACTTGAACCCCTATCTTCCGAGTCTCACCAGTTGTCTTGCTGCGCAGGAAGGCTTTTCCCTTGCTGAAAACAACACCATACCCCTTGTCTTCTAACATCGCCACAGAGATAAGATTCTTCTTAAATCTTGGAACATGGATGAATTCCTTCAATACGAAGGGTTTACCAGACTCCCTCTCAAAGGAAATGGTACTGATATTGGTCGCATTTATCTACCATCATCGCCCATCTCGATGTGCACTCCAAGATCTCTGTCCTCCAGATCAGAAAACAAATCTCTATCTCCTGTCATGTGAAAAGGCGCACCACTGTCCAAGAACCACACCAATCCCATCACTTGAAACCAAGCACACGATCAATGAAAAATCAAGCTCAAACTGTGAGGCTAGAGCCTCTCCTGCTATAGATATAGCAGCTTGCTTGTTCTTCTTCTTCTGCGGACAATTAGTGGCATAGTGTCTGTGCTGGTGACAGTGAAAACACTTCACCTTGGATATGTCCTGCTTCTTGCCTTTTGCACCAGACTGAGAAGCTTTCTTACTCTTCCCTTTCTTTGCTTTGGCAGCCAAAGCGCAATTTTGTTCATCAGCTCCCTTTGATGAAGATCCATCCCTGGTACTCCGCCTGATCTCCTCCTGCACAAGATCTGACCATAGTCTTTCCATCCTGGCAACTTCTCCCGACCATTGACAGAGTCCTGATAGGAATGCCAACTCTTCGGAAGACCAAGGAGAGCCAAGCTCACCAAGTCCTCATCATCGACAGTAACCCCCACACTTCCGAGCTCATCTCGACACTGAGTGAACTTCGTGAGATACTTGGGAATACTGTCACCCTTCTCGCATTTGATTTTTCTGAGTTTATCTTTGAGCGCCAGCTTCCTCTGATCGCTCTTGCTTTGGAATAATTCTGTTAATGATTTCCACATCAAATATGGAGTAGCCTTTCCATGGAGGCTGGACACAATGTGATCCTTCACGCCCTCCAACAGAATCCTTCGACATTTTGCGATCTTCTTTTGCTAAGCATCAGCTTGAGTAGCATCAGTAGGATTTGGGACATCCATCTCTATGAACTCCTTCAGCTCATTATCATCCAATACTGCCTCCATCCTATCCTTCCATGCAATATAGTTTGAGCTGCCCTCAAGAGCATACTCCAATCACAATCCGTTGAAAGACATTACCTCGTTGACACCAAGAAAAAACTGTTGCGAATTCGAATTCCACCAACTATAAACTCAACCGCCTCAGATCTAAGATTCGTGAGAACAAAATATTTCTCGTACAGAGATTGACTGTATGGGCATTCATCAGATATCTCAGCTTCCAAAGGAAGGATGAATCCAGAGGCTACCTGCCCCGATTACAGACTCTGCCTGAAGAAATAGAATGTAAACACTTCCTGAATAGTAGATCTAATGATCAACAACTCTGATACCATGTAGAAATTTTGAATAATAAACACATATTCAATGGATATTATCTTGATCATGTACTATTATGGAATACATACACAATACATAAGCTCCTCTACATTGATCATCAATATAGCAGCATCAATAACAATAAAACATCAAGAGCATGCACACATTAACATAATATGTAACCCGGGGAAAGCTTACAGCTGAAAACCCCACACTATCTGTATATTAATGATTGAGAACAAGTAAAATTACAATAGTCAATACTTCTCACAAGTATCCACCACTATCTCCACTTGTTACACACAATACAACTCAGATCAGATCTCCAAATCTATTCCACTGCTTGCCTGCTTCCACTGCTCAATACCTGCTCAAGAATGGATGAGAATGGTTGAACCAAACTCGTATTTACCTCAAAACAATCACTCACACTAGGAATCACGTGGGCAAAGGCTATAATCGCTTGGTATTGGCCAATTCTCATTGGCATAACTCAATCCCATTGATTGTGCAAATCCTCATGCACAACTATAGTCACAACTGATAGCAATCTGATCCTCTAACACCTGTCCCTGATGAACTGAACATGCACTGACATGAAACTAAGTTAACTGATGTATTCTTTAGTTGCATTATGAGTTAATAATTAGTTTAATAACTCATCATTATTCTATTTGCAGTTAGACTAATTACAGCTAGTTTAACCAAGTCAAACTAAACACAACTCCATCAACTCCACACTCAACTCCACCAAACTCAACTGATTGAGTTCTGACTGAAGTCATGCATGCAAAAACTCAACTGACCCACAAAGAAAACGTATTTCCTTCTGACAGTTGCATGTGCCACATCTGTAGCTCAAACTGAAGTGTTCCAAGAGAATAAGATAAAGTTTATAGTCTAAATATTATTATAAGACAATAATATTTGTCTTTTCTATTTTTGATAGCCAGTCTAAAAATAGACTTTGATCACTCTTGCTATGATCACTCCTGCTGTGATCATCCCTGTTGTGGTCACTCTTGTTGTGATCATCCCTGCTGTGATCCAAAAATAGAACTTGCGCCATAATTTTCCTGTGGGCCCACTTAATGAAGGCGACTCTTTTCACTAAGCTCCATCATCTTGTTGCAATCTCAACAAAACTTCAATTTCTCTTCCTGAATTTTATATCATAGATGAATTAAAAAATTCTTATGTCAAAATTTGTTTGTTGCAAGCTATCAAAGATATTCCAATTTATACAAAAACAATAAAGGAATTATGCATTAAGAAAACTAGCAAAAATAAAAGAGATCCACCCACAATCCAGGTCATTGGAAAACTAGCTAGTCTCATGTCTATAAAAAACAACAATTAAAAAATATATTGATCCAGGGATACCTATGGTTACCATTTCAATCAATAATTTTTTAGTTCCTAAAACTTTGATTGATCTAGGACCTGCTATAAATGTCATGACAATAGAAACTATGAAGTATTGAAAACTTCCAAATATCTAACCTACTACTACAATTTTAGAACTAGCAGATAGATCTAAATTTGTACTAGAAGGAATACTTGAAGACATCATTGTTTCTTTGGATTCATGGAAATATATTGTAGACTTTCTAATCTTGCAACCAAAAACTAATCTAGTAGGTCATCATTTAATTCTTGGCAGACCATGGTTAGCCACAATAGATGCCTTCATTGGATGCAGATTAGGAAACATGATCATAACACATGGAGATGAAGGGAAACATATCACACTCTATCCTCTTGCCCAATCACCTTCTTTACTATCATGGCCTGATGATCAATAGGAATAAACTCTACCTGTTTTAAGTATTAATCAAGCCTTTAATTTTAGAGAAGAAGAAAATGAGGATTTAATAGACCTTTTTATCTTAGAACATGATATTTATGAGCAGCTAAGAATAACACAATGTGAAGCTGAAAATCATTCTCTAAATCAATGTTTTAAGGAAAATTGTACTATTCAATCATTACAAAATTTATTTGAAAGAATTTTTTATGTCAACTCAATTACTAATTATCAAAGAAAAATCATTGGAATCAATTCTTGAAAGAGTTTAAATATTGGTAATATTCTATAATCATCACAAAAACAACAGGTAATTGCATTATTACAGAAGTATTGGAAAGATTTTTCCTGGGACTATACAGATATGCAAGGAATCCATCCAAAAACATGTGTCCATCACATTTACATAGATGAAACAATCAAATCAGTAAGACAACCACAATGAAGAATGAATCCAATGATGCAGGAGATAGTGAAAGAAGAGTTGCAGAAACTATTACAGGTAGGATTTATCTACCCTATCTTTGATAGTCAATGGGTTTCTCCCTTAGTTTTGGTGCCAAAGAAAAATGGAAAATGGAGAATATGTGTAGACTATAGGGAACTGAACAAAGATCATTTCCCACTACCATTCATTGATCAAGTACTAGACTCATTAGCAGAGAAAATGTTATTTTCCTTTCTTGATGGATTTAGTGGATACAATCAGATCAAGATAGCATTAAAATATTAAGATAAAACTACATTTACTTTTCCATGGGGAACATATGCTTACAATGTTTTACCTTTCAGACTATGTAATGCACCTATTACATTTCAAAGAGTAGTCCTAGCTATCTTTGTAGATCTTATACATGAATGTGTTCAAGTCTACATTGATGATTTTACTGTTTATGTAACTACATTTGATGATTGTTTAAATAATGTTGAAAAAGTTCTAAAAGGATGCATAGAGACAAACTTATCCCTCAACAATGAAAAATGTTTTATGATGTTAACTAAAGGGACAGTGTTGGGACACCACATTTCTTCTTCTGGAATTAAGGTAGACCCAACAAAGATACAAGTCATTGTAAACTTAATGCCACCAAAAACACAGAAAGAAGTAAGAATTTTCTTGGGATATGCAAGCTACTACAGAAGATTCATTGAAAATTTCACCAAGATAGCTTTACCCTTGTTCAAATTACTTGCAAAAGACAATGAGTTTCAACTACAAATTGTCAAAATGAATTTGAAAACCTAAAAGAGAAATCGTTTATACCACCCATTCTCAGAGGACCAAATTGGTAATTTCCATTCCACATATCCACTAATGCATCAGACACAGTTATAGGAGCATCTCTAGGACAAAAAGAAAATCAGTTTAACTATGCCATTTATTTCATAAACAAAAATTTAACACCGACAAAATTAAACTACACAATAACTGAAAAAGAAATGCTAGATGTTGTGCATGCAGTTAATAAATTTAGGAATTATATAACAGGCTATAAAATATTTATTCATACAGATCATTCAGCCATTAAATATTTAATGAACAAGACAATTACTAATGGAAAAATTACTAAATTGTTGTTACTAATGTAAGAATTTAATATCATTGTTCTAGATCAACCAGGAAAAGATAATCAAGTGGCAAATTTTCTGTCAAGACTTAATTCTCTTTATGATCTTATCCCTGTTTCACACAACTTTCCTGATGGGCATCTATTTGTTGTGACAGCTAAAACCCCATGGTTTGTGGATATAGAAACTTATTTGTCATCTGGAATATTTCCATTCTATTTCACTAGCAAGCAGAAAAGGAAAATAATTAAACAAAGTGCTAGATGTACTTGGGGCAACGGTGATCTCTTTTATACTAGTCCTGACCTTTTGATAAGAAAATGTGTAAGAGAAGATGAAATTCTTGATATTCTAAAATAATGTCATGATGAACCATGTGGTGGCCATTTTTCAGATAATGGGATAGCATATAAGGTGCTCAAACTTGGCTACTATTGGTCAACAATTTTTAAAGACTCAAATACCTATCGCAAAAGATGTGATAGATGTCAAAGAACTGGAAGACCTGTAGTATCAGATGAGATGTCATTGAAGCCAGAAGTACTTATTAAACCATTTGAATAATGGGCTCTAGATTTTGTGGGACCAATTAACCTGCCTTCAAATGGAAATAAGTACATCTTAGTATGTACAGACTATGTTACAAAATGGGTTGAAGAAAAAGCAGTGGCACGAGCAACAAAAGAAATAGTGGTTTCATTCCTCTTTGAAGAAATCTTTGTAAGATTTGGAGTTTCAAGACAAATTGTTACATACTAGGGAACACAGTTCACTTTTAAACTTCTCTGAGATCTTACAGAAAAATACAAAATCAAGCATAGAAAGTCTACTTCATATCATCCACAAGCAAATGAACAAGTGTAATCTACTAATAAGGTTATGGAAAGCATCATGACAAAGACAGTACAAATGAACAGAAAATATTGGTCAAACAAATTGAAAGATGCATTATGGGCATACAGAATTACATGGAAAAACACTACTGGATTCAATCCATATCAACTAGCATATGGTAAAGAAGTTTTGTTACCAATCGAATTTCAAATTCATACATTCAAACTTGCAGCATAATTAGGATTGGACTTGTCAGAAGCTCAAAAGCAGAGACTTATGCAACTGAATGAACTGGATGAGATCATACAATAGGTAGTTGAGCATATATCACTAGTATAACAATAGAGAATAAAATGGCATGACATATTTATTAAAAAGAAATATTTTCATAAGAGAGACTGGGCACTTCTTTTTTACTCCAAGTATAAAGATTTCAAAGATAAGTTCACTACTCATTGGCTTGGGCCATATGAAATAGAAGAAATATTTGATAATGGAGTAGTCAAAATTAAAACAATTGATGAAGAAATAATTTAATTTCTAGTTAATGGTCATAGACTCAAATTTTATAACAAACCTATCAATAAAGAAGACTTTCTAAACAAAGTCTCAGCAGAAGAAAATATGGAAGTATTGGAATAGCAGGGTAATATGCCTTCCCTATTTCTAGAAGAATAAAAATAACTAGCATTTGCACCTAATGTTGCAAAGGAAACATCGTAAGGCATAGTGCGTGGAAGAATATTGAAATGTGAATGAGCTTTTATCGGCTTTTTTGAAATCAAGGGTCAATGTATTTGAGTTTTAATTTGAGGAAGCCATGTCGAAAAACATATTTGGGGGTTAAAGTAGCTACGAAATGGAATGCAAGTAGTCTTAAATGTCCATTGAACTTGTTTATACACCTTCACATCTGGATTGAAATTGCGTAGTTGAAGGTGAAGGTAAAGGAATGAATTCACGTGAAACGTGAACAAGAACTGGGTATCCATATGACAGTAATCAATGTAACATATAATTAAATTTGTAATACAATGTAATATAGAATTGTATTAAATTTGTAATACAATGAATTGATTGCTTTGTCATTGTGCTTCTTTCTCCCGAGATTCTCTAACCAGGCAAGCAATGACAAGAGAAATTTCCCTTACCATGTTCAGATGGAATTCTTGTTATTAGCTTTGATGGTCACCCAAATCATTTTGGAGAAAACAAACATGAGCATGAAGGTGAGAGGGAAAATCACAAATGGATATGGCACTCCTTGCTGCCCTAAAGGAATTCTTACATTTAACCGCTGCATCACCTCCCACACAGTCACCATCCACCCCATCAATTCCATTACCAGTCCCCCAAAATTCAAAATTTCTCTGATAAATATGTTCCATTTCCAATTATACTGTAAGAACCCAAAACTCAGACGGAGCAACAATACTGATGCCACAACGAAGCTCCCATATGACCAGGCCCCAAGCCAAAAGGCCCCTCCTGGTACAAGGGGCTCCCTCCTGCAAATACAGGACGTGCAAATCCTAGAGAGGGACGAAGACATAAAGGCATCCAGGCCTGTAAAATAAGGTGTCGCCATAGAGTCCACATAAAGACTAGCGTGCACAATCCCGGAAGCCATGGAAACCTCAAAAATAAGGGTATTCACTTGATTTTTAACAGGGATTCGCCTTGCAAAAAGCTCCTCGTAAGACCCCAAGTTCCCCAGAGCTGAGATATGCAGAAGCTGGAGCCAGCGGGAGCGATGTAGGATAGAGGGAATAGAGAATCGATCCTATGACCTTTGGCCAGGGGAAGAAGAGTCAAGGGAAGGATCAGGGGGCCGGATGGCAGCTAGTATCTGGCATTGCTCTTGTTGAAGACCCGACCGAAGAGGCTGCCTCTAGGCTTCCAGAAAGCCCCTGCAATTTTTTCACCATGCTCCGCTTGGCCCTGCAAAAGCAGATTATGCTTGGTTCTTAAATCCCCTTGCCTCACCTCATTATTTATTTCTTCTCTACTGTCGGTCCCCAACAGGCCATAATTATGTGCCTTCAACCCAACTTGACCTGGGCACATAGATGTCAAATGGAAGGTGAAACGTTTTTTAATGTTTTAAAATATTTTTTTATTAAATCAGAAGGCTGATTTTTGTTCAATCGTCTAAAAAAAGATCTAACGGCTACGATTAGGACAGAAAAGCATTTGGGGGAGTTCATTTCAGAGGGAAACGCCTTACGACGTAAAAATAAAAATTAAAAAATAATAAAGGAGTATGGTTGTGAAAATCTGGGATACTTGCACAATAAAAACTCAAATTCATATTGGAAAACCAACTTGTTTGGCAAATATGAATTCTCTCTTTTATATTTTTCATTTTTATTTTTGTAGAATCATCCTCCAAAATTTAAAATACTTGAGGACAAGTCTTAGGATCAACAAGGGGGAAGATTCATAATAAATCAACAAATCATGCAATGGTTTAATATCAAGCAGTTGTACTATAGAAGGGACTTGAGACATCATAATCAACATTTATCAGTAAGGGACTTGTTTCAAACAAGATCAGTATCATATATAGAAGGAACCTGTTTCAAATCAACATCGAAGGGACCTAAGAAGCAACTACAAGCATCTATTTACAGTCTAGTATTGACAAGAATTAATTTTGAAAAGGTCAAGTGTTGACAAAAGAGTTAAAGAATTGAGAAGGTGCTATCAAGTAAAAGGAAAGTATTGTAAGTTTAAAAGCATTCATAAAGCCTTTGATTTTGAAATTTTTTCTAAAGATTGATAACTTAGTTTAAAATTTGAATATGCAATACTCCTAGAGATGTACTGTTAGGTTCCTATAATACTAGTGATTCCCCCATTACTATTATCATTGTATTGCTTATTGTTACTATTGTGCCCCTATTGTCCCCATATTGTTATTAGTGTGCCCCAAAAAAACCCACTATCGTTATTATTGTGCTCTTATGTTATTATTTTTATGTCGGCTTGCTTATATTATGATGCCTTAGACTCCTATATATAGAAGGGAGGTTTTGTCATTTGTATCATCCAAGAATTGTTCATTTGTGTAATGTAAAGGAGGTTGCCCCCTCGAAGAGGCTAAATTCTAAGGCATTGATCTATCTTTTCTATCTTTTTATGAGTTGGTTTTGTAACATTTGGTATCAGAGGTTTGGATTCTAGGGTTTCACTGCTCCAAACAGGTCATTGTGGAATTTTCGCTATAAATTTTTTCTGTGACATTTCAAAAGCTAACAAAAAAACCCATTTGTGCCGAAATCGTTCTGAACTTCGGGTCTGAAATTAAGAGCTTGTCTCGATTAGGGTTTTTGCAGACTCCTGAATTACATTCCAAATAGGTGACCTGGGGAAAATCATCATAACTTTTGTTTGGAGCATAAGATTGAAATTTCTTAATAAGTTTTAGAAAGAGTACAGCCTGTAGTTTTCTGTATATCAGTTCCAGGTACTAAGGTAGAAATAGTGACACGTGGAACTTCGCAAAATTTCGCTCTACTGAACTAGTCTATAATCAGGTCAGTGTGAGAGATTTGGCATAACTCTTCCTTGGAGAATCCAATCTTGATCATACTTGCGGGGTTAAAAAGAGGACTTAAAGGCCTAATGCAGGATGCAATTTTAGATATTTGAGATCCACAATTATAGAGATAAAACAAATTCAATATCGAGCTTTTACAAAGTGAAAAAATGGTGTGTAGTTTTTTTAAAATTTTCCAAGGTTGGTTTGAAAAATTAATTTGAAGGAATTCAAAGGGAATAGTGAAGAATTATTAACATTAATTGATTCCCTGAGAAAAGAAAATGGAAACACCTAGTAAGAAACCTAAAATATCTAGGATGACTTGTGAAGAAGAGGAAGAAATTCAACATGATATATCAAAATTACAAGACCAAGTGCAACAAATTTCACTCTCACAAAAGGTAACTGAATCTAAGATGGATGGCATGGAAGCTAAGATGAATGGCATGGATTCTAAGATGGAAGAATTGAATATAAATTTGAATGAGTTGCTAGAAGAAATGGTTACTAATGGTGAAAGGGTAGTAAAGGAAACTCATGATGACGACAAAAGAAATGTTAATCATGATTTCATAGACTCTAATGTTGGATTGAAGACCCACCGTGTTCCAAAAATTGATATGAGGAAGTTTGATGGCAGGGATCCCAGAACATGGATACTACAGATGGAGCAATTTTTTGATCTCTATAGTGCAAAACACACAAAAGGGATGTATTGCAACTTTATATTTGGAACCAAATTAGTTTGTATGGTATCAATGGCTTTGCTCTCGTAAATAAGTTGTCACTTGGGAAATTTTTACGGAAGAAATGATAGCACATTATGAGGATACAAAAAGCAACACCTTTTTAAGCCAATTGATAAATCTAAAACAAAAGAGTTCAATGATGAAGCACATTGAGGACTTCCAAAAATTGAACATAAGGGTAAAAGATATTCCAGATGAGCATAGGATTGATGTGTTCATAGGGACTTTAAAGGATAATAACCAACATGAGGTTCGCCTTTGGGAACTTGATTCATTGGAGAAGGCATTCAGGTTAGTAAGAAAAATGGAAAGAAAAATTATGGCAACCATGAATCCTACCACTCACAACTATAAATATGGAAGTGTTGTTGCCCCTAGCCTTCCATAACCTACAAGGTTGACACCATAACAATTGTAAGAAAAAAGAGAAAAAGGGCTTTGTTATAGTTGTGATAGCAAATACACTAAAGGTCATAAGTGTGCTGAGAAGAAATTATTCTACATAGACTGTGAAGAAGAGGAAGAAAAGGAACAAGAAATTTCAAAAGAAGAGGATATACTCCAGGAACAAACCCTAGATAAAGAAGAAATGAATTTGATCATATCTTGTAATGTATTGGTTGGAATTATCACTCCTAAAACTATCAAGATAGAAAGACATATCAAGAAGAAAAAGGTAATAGTATTGATTGATTTAGGAAGTACCCATAATTTTATTCATTGTAAGATAGCCAAGGAATTGAATTGCTTCCTATATCTAGTACTAGAGTGTCAAGTGATGGTTGTAAGTAGAGGAACCATAAATTTCTTTGGAAAGTGCCATAATATCAAGCTATCCATGGGAGAATATGTATGGAATAGCCCAATGCTTTCCATTCCAATGGATGGTGCTGATGTTGTACTAGGTGTCCAAGGGCTAAATCCTTGGGTACAATAGCTTTTAATTTTCAAGAACTTTTCATGAAATTTTGTGTGGAAGGAAAGGAAGTTGAATTAAGGGGTATGACAAAGCTTCTAAAGAAGGAACAAAGAGGTGTAATTTCACAATTATGTTTGCTAGAGGTTCCCACATCGAAATCATCTGTTTCTCTAGATCTCCAAAAAGTCTTGGAAAAACATTCCAAGGTATTTGAGACTGCCAAAGGCCTCCCACCTATTCGTGATTATTATCATGCTATTCATTTGATTCTAGGAAGTGTTCCTCCAAACATCAGGCCGTACAGATATCCCTATGCCCAAAAGAGTGAAATTGAACGTATGGTTGCAAAAATGCTAGAGGTTGGTATAATTCAACCTAGTCAAAGTTCTTTCTCTGCTCTAGTAGTATTAGTGCACAAGAAGGATGGATCATGGTGCATGTATCCAGATTATAGGGAGATCAACAAGCTCACTATTAAAGATAAATTTCCCATTCCTATCATTGATGAATTATTGGATGAATTGCATGGATCAATTTACTTCACCAAGTTGGATCTTTGTTCAAGATAACATCAAATTAGAATGAAGACTGAAGACATTTTGAAACCAATATTTAGAACTCATGAGGGTCATTATGAACTTTTGGTCATGCCTTTTGGCCTTACAAATGCACCTTCTACATTTCAAGGTTTGATGAATTCCATTTTCAAACTCTTCCTTAGAAAATTTGTGTTAGTATTTTTTGATGATATACCAATCTACAACAAGTCTTGGAAGGATCATGTTGAACATGTTGACAAGCTTCTCAAACTATTGGAGGAGAAACAATTATATGCAACAAGCTCCAAATGTTTTTTTGGAGTACAAGAGGTGGAATATCTGGGTCATATTGTATCTCATGAAGGTGTTAAGGTAGACCCTAGAAAAATTAAAGCAATTAAGGAATGAAAAATCCCCACATCCATAAAGCATCTGTGAGGATTTCTTGGGTTGACAGGGTATTATTTGAAGTTTGTTAAAAACTATGGGAGAATAGCATTTTCATGGACTCCATAAGCAACAAAGGCCTTCGAACATCTTAAAGAAGCAATGTGCCAAGCTTCGGTATTAGCTACGTTGGACTTCACAAAAACCTTTATTGTGGAATGTGATGCTTCAAGAAATGGAATTGGTGTTGTTTTAATGCAAGATGAAAGACCTATTTATTTCGAAAGTCTTCCAATCAAAGGAAAGTACTTACACAAAACTATTTATGAGAAGGAAATGTTGGCAATACTACATGCACTTAAGGAATGGTGACCCTACCTAATGGGAAGATAGTTCAAGGTAAAAACAGATCATGATAGTATTAAATACTTTTTAGAACAGATATTATCCTCTGAAGAGCAACAAAAATGGGTCACAAAGAGGTTGGGTTATGACTTTGAAATCATCTACAAAAAAGGGAAGAAAAATGTTGTGGCAGATGCACTCTTAAGAAAGGATGAGGATGTGGAAGCATTGTTGTGCGCCATTTCTATTATCTAACCAGCTTGGATAAACAAAGCAAGGGATGAATGGAAGAATGACGAAGAAGTGTGGGAAGTCATTCAAAAGTTACAAAAAGATCCCAATACATCTGATACATTTAGCTGGGAAAATGATTCGTTATGGTACAAAGATCACTTATGCCTATGTAATAATTCCCAACTCAAACAAAATATTCTTATGGAATTGCACACTTCTCCCTTAGGAGGGCACTCAAGATTTTTAAAAACTTACC
>APFE030354454.1:0-12355 GCA_000404065.3 Pinus taeda | reverse complement strand
CCCTATACTACTAGTGTAACCCCTTATTGTTATTAGTACAACCCCCTTATTATATTGTTGTGCCCATGTAGTCCCCATATTGTTATTATTGTCCCCCATAGAAGCCCACTATTGTTATTATTGTGCCCTTAAATTATTATTGTTATGTCAGCTCTAGTTATATTATGACCCCTTTAGACCCTTATATATAGAAAGGAGGTCTTGTCATTTGTATCATCTAAGAATTGTTCATTTGTGTAATGTAAAGGAGGTTGCCCCCTCGAAGAGGCTTATTTCTAAGGCGTTGATCTCTCATTTCTATCTTTTTGTGAGCTGGTTTCATAACATTTGGTATCAGAGCTTTGGATTCTAGGGTTGTCGCTGCTCCAAACAAGTCGTCGTGGCATTTTCGCTATAACATTTTTTCTGCAACATTTCAAAAGCTAATAAAAAACCCATTTGATCCGAAATCGCACTGAAGCTCACGTCAGAACTTTAGATCTTTTCTCGCTACATTTTCGGAGATATGTTCTGAGGAAGTTAGGGTTTTTTGCAAGCTCCAGAATTCCATCTCAAATAGGTCATCGTGGAATTTCTGCTATAATTATTTTTCTACAAAGTTTTAGACTCTGAAATTAAAGCCCGTTTTAGCCAAAAATTTGTTGAAGCTTGGACACGAATTTCAGATCTTTTTTCACTATATTTGTGGAGATACAATCCAAGAAATTTAGGGTTTCTACAGGCTCCCGAATTACATCCCAAACAAGTGACCTTGGGAAAATCGTCATAACTTTCTGTTTGAGCATCAGATTGTAGTTTCGTAAGAAGTTACAGAAAGAGGACATCTTGTAGATTTTTTTGTATCAATTTTAGGTCCATAGGTCAAAACAGTGGCAGGTGGCACTTTGTCCCAGTTCGTTCTTCTGAAAAGGTATATAATCAAGTTATCTTGGGAGATTGTGCATAAATATTTATTGAAGAATCCAATTTCAATTAGATGGGTGGCATTGGAAATAGGACGCATAAGGCTACTGCAGGTCATAATTTTAGAATTTAAAGATCTGAAAGTACAGAGTTACATTCATTTCAAGATCGAGCTCCTAAAATTAAGAAAAAGCAAGATGAGGAAGTTTGATGGCAAGGATCCGGTAAATTGGATACTACAAATGGAGAAATATTTTGATCTACATGGTGTACCACTATTACAAACGGTACGTATTGCATCTAATTATTTAGAACCGAATCAATTTTTATGGTATAAATGGATTTTTTATCGTAAACCACTTGTCACGTAGTCAATATTCATGGAGGAAATGAGAACAAATTAAGGATTTCAAAAAATTGAATATAAGGGTAAATGATATTCCAGAGAAGATAATGGTTGATGTCTTCATAGGGACTTTAAAGGATAACGTTCCACACAAGGTTTGTCTTTGGGAACTTGATTTATTGGAGAAGGCATTCATGTTGGCAAGAGAAATTGAAAGTGAAATTATGGAAACAAGGAATTCCACCACTCACGACTATAATTATGGAAGTGTTTTTTCTCCTAGCCTTCCACAACCTACAAGGCTTACACCACAACAATTGGAAGAAAAAAGAAAAAAAGGGCTTTGTTACAATTGTGATAGCAAATACACTAAAGGTCATAAGTATGCTGAGAAGAAATTATTTCACATAGATTATGAAGAGGAGGAAGAAAAGGATCAAGAAACATCAAAAGAAGAGGATATACACTAGGAACCCACCCGAGAGAAAGAAGAAATGAATCCGACCATATCTTGTAAAGCATTGGAAAGAATTACCACTTCTCAAACTCTCAAGATAGAAGGACGTATTAAGAAGAAAAAGGTTCAAGAAGTGAAAGATTACATCTAGAAATAAGAAATGAATCCAACCATATCTTGTAATGCATTGGCTGGAACTCCTCAAACTATCAATATTAGAAGGACATATCAAGAAGAAAAATGTTCAAGAAGTGAAACATCACATCGAGCATCAAGAAATGAATCTGACCATATCTTATAATGCATTGGAAGAAATTACCACTCCTCCAAACTATCAAGATAGAAGGACATCTCAAGAAGAAAAAGGTAATAGTGTTTTGATTGATTCAAGTAGTACCCATAATTGTATTCATTGTAAGATAGCAAGGAATTGAATTTTTCCTCCTATATCTCAGCACCAAAGTGTCAAGTGATGGTTGCAAGTGGAGGAACCATAAATTGCTCTGGAAAGTGCCATAATATCAAGCTATCCATGGGAGAATATGTATTGAATAGCCCAATGCTTTCCATTCTAATGGGTGGTGCTGATGTTTTACTAGGAGTCCAATGGCTACAACCTTTGGCTATGATAGCTTTTAATTTTCGAGAACATTTATTGAATTTTGTTTGGGAAGGAAAGGAAGTTGAATTGAGGGGTATCGAAGGGAAACCAAGAAAGATAATCAATTCTAACAGCATGACAAATCTTCTAAATAAAGAACAACGAGGCATAGTTGCACATTTATGTTCACTAGAGGATCCCACATCGAAATCATGTATTTATCCAGATCTCCAAACCGTTTTCGGCAATCATTCCAAGGTATTTAAGACTCCCAAAGGCCTCCCACCTATTCTTGATCATGATCATGCTATTCATTTGATTCCAAGAGTTTTCCTCCAAATATCAGGCCTTACATATATCCATATTCCCAAAGGAGTGGGAACTCATTCAAAAGTTGTAGAAGATCCCAGCTCAAACAGTATTGCGAGAACTTGACAAGGAAGGAAAAATCATATTAGAACCCAAAGCAATCACAGAATCGAGAAATCAACAGCTACGAAATAGATCAATTTCAGAGTATCTCATCAAGTGGAAGAACTTAACTGTGGAAGATTCCACATTGGAGGACAAGAATTTTATATAGAAGCATCAAGAACTACTTAAGAGTTGAGCATGTTATCACTCAGATGTTTTCCTTAGAAGTTATCAAAGAAGGAATAGTCTGAGGTAACCACAAACCTAATCTTTTAGACTTAGGTTCTAGCCAACCTAAGTCCAGAGAGGGCTCTTTCTTTATAATTTAACTTTGTTTTGAATAAGATTTCAGGCTAGTTCTTAGTGTTCATGATTGTTTTGTTTCGATTGGGTGGTGGAATTAAGAAAAAAGATGGGTAGAGCAAGTATTCAGGCCATTGGGCTATGGAGTCAATCAAGAAAGGCTTAACTGGATCTGATATATCACTAGGGTAAGAGTCCACAGGGCAAGCTAGCACAAAAAAAGCAAATTCTACAGGTTTAAATGGATGAAGTAGTCCTAACCAGAGCAAAGGGCAATGGAGAATCCTTAACCGGGATTAAGATGAAGAAAGGAGGGATGATCAGTAGCAAAGGGCAATGAAGAATCATTTACTATGGACCAAAGGGGTGGGTAAGCTATGGATGTAAAGGAGAAATTAAGAATTCCCAGACCAAGATAGCTTAGTAGAAAACATATACAAAGTAAACAGTTAAAATAGAGAGCATTTAAGCTAATTCTAAGATATCATTCCTTGTTTACTTTACAGATTTTATAAGAAACACATATGAATATTCATAACACGAAGAGAATACAACATTTAAACTTGAAGAGATAATTCTTATTTGTTCCAACTATGCACTAGAATCCACTAAAATGTCCTTAGCTTTATTTCATTTCTAGCAAAACCAGTCCAGTCTTAAGTACAATAGCTCCTTGGCTCAAAAATAAAATGTCTACAGAAATGTACTTTAATCCACCCTAATTACTCTAGTTTGTGAATTATTTATACAAAAAATGATACAGAATATCTCATAACAATATGAGAATTATTCTAGGAAACAGAAAATATCTTCAACACGAAGATAGAGACAAATGGAGAACTATTTTCTTGTTGTGCCTTTTATTGTGACTGTGCTGGTTGTTGTAATTCAGATTTGGCTCTTTTAGTTGCTTTGTAGTTGTGTGCTAGAATCACTTTCTATCTTCTACCTACTGATACTCTTTACCTGTTCTGCTTTGATCCTGTCTTACCTGTTTTACCTGGCAATGATGTTTTACCATGTAGATTTACTACAGTAATTTTATAGTAAATCTATAAGTTTTGTCCACCATTCAATATCAGGTAATTTCATCCTTATCATTTTCCTATATATATCGTCAGCATCTGTATACTTAGAAAAATTTGGTTTGCTTGTAAACAAGTGCTTGACCTCATGCTCTATGTAAAACAGATTTTCAAGACTATCATATAGTACTTTTCCAGTGGGTAGAGCTTTTACCCCTGAAGTACTAGCTTGGCTGCTAGCTAACTTGTTCAATCCTTCAATGTAATCACTCTGAGTCATTAGCTTGTGATTTATTACCATAGGACTGGGGAGTCCTTTTTCTCTTAAAATGCCATACTTTGTCATAAAGCTGTCAATATCAGTTTGAATGCTTTGGAACCTTCTCTTCGGATTGAGCATCAGGTTCCTTTTGGTGAGAACCTTTTTGAATTCTATGATTGTTGTTTTTCTGTCTTCTATTTCCATTTCATCAAGCTGATACCTATTTCTGTTGTTTAAGAATGTTATCAATTGATTGGCTTCTTCAGGTTTATCTCCCAATTCTTCCACTGTCTTGTGGATTGCTTCTATGGCCACTTTGACTAATTCAGTCTGTTAAAAAATAACCTAAATAGATGGCCAAACATCATTGATGGAATTAATGATGTTGACCCAAAGAATTTCTTTCATGTCTCCAAGTGGTTGTTGCAATATCAAGTCCTTTTCAAGGACTCTGATTCCTTCTCCCATTCTCTTATTCCTTTGAGCTTCTTCTTTCTGCTGTATTTGTGTAAGCTTACAATTAGTTTCTAAACTTGACACTTGTTCTCTAAGTTTCTTAAGCTCAGTGGCCTGGATGCTCATTTCTTCCATGGCCTTGATCAATTCAGTAGTCTTTTCTTTTTGTGTCTTTGTGCTTGTTGATGTACCTATAACTGGCAAAGCAGTAGCTAGCGGAATTGTTGGTGCTAATGCAACAGACAATGTGGAGGGTACTGCTGTGGAGATTGTTGGAATTACAGTCTAAGGAGTGGTGGCAAACTCATTCTGTTTAGACTGTATCAAGTTATCCGGCTCCTTCTTGGTCTCTTTGAGTTGTTCATTAAGCTTTAGGACCAAGTCCATAAGCTCTTTCTCCTTTTTGGTTTCCATTACTTCAGCTGTCTGAGGATGATGAAGAGGAGGAATTTTGAGCTGCTTTTTTAGTGTAGCTATGTCATCATTTTTCTTCTTAATAGGCTTTTCTACAGCTTTCACGTCTTTAGGATCATGGCCTAGTTCTATGACTAAGTCCTCTAGGGACTTTATTATGGTATCTTTGGCCTATGAAGAGGCCTTTTCTAACTGGAATTGTGTTGAATTCAACGAATTTTGGAGTTGGTGAGCTGTAATGGCTTTGCTGGTCAAGGTGGAGTAAACCATTTCCCCAATCTACTAGTGTAACTCAATTTGGTCAATAGGATGGATATCCTTTTCCAGTACCTCAAAGTCTATTTTCAAATAATCTGCCATTGATCTGGGTTGCTGTGTAGAGTTGGTTTCAAAAAACTCATCTGCATCTTACCTTCCTTTATGTCAAAGGCTGACATTATCCTTGTTTGATTTGTTGGATCCATTTTCAGGCAGTGTGTATAACTTTGTGCCTTTAACCTTTCATTCCTGGCCTTGATTTCTTTATATTTCTCTTTGATGTCTTGGCTCTGGCCAGTAGGAGCCCTGAATGAGGATACTTCCACGCTTTGTTGTCTTTCCAACATTTGAGTCTGTGAGGTGGAAGGTTCTTGTGTGCCTCTTGAAGGAGTAGTATGCATGCTTTCTTCTCTTTTTGCACCTATAGTCCCTGCTGTCTCCTCAGTATACTCCCGTTCTGAGAATGGGTTCAGCCTTTGCCTCTTGATATAGGTATGAGCAACAAGTCTGCTAGAAGGAGTGGCCTCCTCTCTATATCTTTTAATGTTCCTCTCCTCATTTAGAGGAGTCTGTAGAATAGGGGGATTGCTCACGTTTTGTTCTAGATGAGTAAGTTCTTCTAAAATTTCAGATTGCTTAGATTCCTTTGGTTGCTCTGAAGGCCCTTCTTCTGCTATTTGCCCACTATGTCCCTGTGATTCTCTTTGAGATTGGGACTCTCCTGGCACCTGTACAAATGAATCCTCATTAAGTATTTTCTCTAAATCAAACAATACATTATCAACAACAACCTCTATGCTATCTTGGTCTACCAAAGTGTTTTCCATCCATTCAAGTTGATTTGCATACTGTTCAATTTCAGGAATCTTGTGGTGGATGTAAGGAGACAATTTGTCTTTTTGTCTTTTGTTACAAATGACATCAAAGGGGTCATAATTCCAGATGAAACTTTGCTTGAGTTTGAGCCCTTGAATAATTTCGTCTGCAACCCTCCCATCTTCTCTATTGTTACACATAAAGGGGCCTAGCTGGTCTTTTATCCTAAGTTGATCTTTCTTCTTGGCTTTCACAAAATTCACTTCATCAGAGTTGATTATTTTCCTGTAGTACTTCAGGGCAAATAACCTCATGGGGAGGTATTTTGGCAGTTTGTAAGGTGTCAATTCATAGCCATATATTCTGATCTCTATGTGGTTTTGGTATAAATACCAATCTCCTACTTTGTACTATTTGGACAAATGAAGGACCCTCCTGATATCTGCACTGATTCTTGGAGGAGGACTTCCTATTAGCATGGTAGCCACTAGATGCACAAATAAATCTATAAAATCTGTATAGGGATATGGAGATTCATATTTGTGGAATAGAGGGGTCCAGAAGACCACTGATCTAGGATTTCCCTTGGTGTCAAGCTTCTGAATAGGGAAGGGAAATTTGTCAGCTTGATAGTAAAGAAAGAGATGATATAACACTGCTGAGTATTTGAATACTCTCTCATTTTCCAACCTCATGAACTGATCATGGATTTTGTTTGAGATGAATTTTGCATAGTCAAACATGATGGCAGGAGGCTGACGAGGGGTGAAAATGGACATGTAGGCAAAAATAATCTCATCTACCTATTCGCTAGTAGTGTAGCCTAGAATGTTGGATATCATTGATATGACGTCTTTGCCAAGCTAAGAAAAGAAGGATGACATGTAAGGAGGGGGATCCTTTGGTTTGTGTTTTTGCTCTAAAATGAAAGTCTGGAGTATTTGAGTACTTTTGGAATGGGGGAGCTTAGGGAACCTGTCAAGAAAGTCTGCAATGGAAAGAGGATTGAGGTTTTGACCAGGTTGTAACTGCAACATTTCATTTATGGACTCAACGGTGATGGTGAAAAGCACTGTTTGGTCTGGGGACATTACTGCTCTTAAGGTGGGATTGTAGCTCGCATGAAAATAGTGAACAATTTCTGGGAAGATATGGACGTTGGGGAACTAGTACTTGGGTAGGTTTTATTCCCAGAGACCTATTTTGTCTGCATGGTTCAAATACTAGTCTCTGTGCCTGCAGTATAATTTCAATGGGGATTCTTCAAAAATGATGTCTTTAATTTGAAAGTTCTTGTCTGCCAGCGGAAGGTGATCTAAGTCTCTATGAGGAGTAGAGATGGGCATGAAATTCAATGCAATTGGGGAATCCATCCTTGGTTCTTGTGGATTCAAAGACGGGGGCAAAGGGTTTATAATGAATTTTGGGAAAAACTGGTCCAATTCAAGTATTTTCGAGTCACCAAGCAAGTTTCTTACTAAATTACTTAGAAATTGGAAGCAATTTAGTCTAGGTTGTGGAAAAAAGCAGGGTTTCTCAGCGAATTGGGATAAATACCTAGCTTTGGCTTTAGGATGGAGTAATGGCGATTGTGCACTAGTTGCAGGAAGCGCACAGGTTTGCAAGGTGGTTTGGAGTTTTAGCGGCTTCGGTTAGATGGTAGTTGAATGTAGTTTGATGGTTGCATGTACTCTGGTGCTTGCATGGAGGTCAGAGAGTTCTTTTTCCATAATAAAACAAAAAACTATGAGTTTTTTTAGTTTTATTTGTAAAGTCAATGTTTTTGGCGGGTACACTAGGGAAAAGGACAACTTGGCATTAAGCGGGAGATGTGACATTTTGGCGTTTAGTGAGAGGCGGTAAGCAGAATCCATCACACCGCTTTTTGGGATAGAGTGGTTTTGGGGGGAGGCTGCCCGATGCCATTCTCGGGTGCCACGTAGCGGTGGGGTGAACAGTGAAACCACCCACATCGGGTGGGTAAAGGTTCACCTTCGAAGGCCGCCCGATATGAGCATCGACCGTTGGATCAAAAGGGATCAGATCGCGTGGTGATCGGGGCGATGATTTCATTGGAGGTGTAATGGATGGGCTTGACAGGGTTTTAATGAGTGGAAGGTTTAATTAAATGAAGGATTATGGGGGGTTAATGAAGTCAGGAGCGATTTCATTGGCGGGGACAGATTATTAATTAATCATTGATTGATTAATTAATCTCTTTAATTCGGTAGTGGGTCACGGTTATTAATTAGTCGCTGATCAACTTAATTAATCCCTTTAATTAGTTTATTAATAAGGCTTATGTTTCAAACCTCAGGGCAAGATATTAACATATAGGATTTTTAATAAAACATACGAAAAAGGGGTATTTTTCGGGATTTAATAAATAATGTTAGAAGTCAATATGAAATGAAAGTGGAAAATAAAATGTGCTAAGTATAATGTATATTGAATTTATTTACTTTTCACATTAAACATTATAACTTAGGCTAAATGTGTATTTGTGGATTTTTGTAGAAAAAATGGGTTTTGTATGGGGGTGATTACTTTCTCTAGGCAAATGGTGATTTTACCTTAGGAAAAGGGATTTTTTTAGAGGAAATGAGTGAATTATGGAAGAGGTGAATGTTGGTGAGAGGGTTTTAGTACTTAGACCCTATAAGTTATTGGGCCAAGGGTTTGGTCCCTCCAAAAGTCATAGAAATGCTCTAAGCCCCTTTAACGTAAGGTTTTAGGTACTTTTGTCTTTACTTATGGTAAATTAGTAAACTTAAGGGTAAAATGAATGGGGAAATTAATCACTTGATTTTATGTAACTACTCTATTATCATCCATACTTTAGCAACTTGATGATGAAAGTAAATGATATGATCTTAGCTAATCATTCATTAGAATTCTACAATCATGCAACTACTTACCCATCTACTCAACCTACCATTTTTTCTACTCTTTATTAGGGTGCACTTAAGCTGGCAAACCCTTATCAAACATTTTTCTTTTCTTTTATAATAAAAATCTATCTAAGTCTATCCTTATTACATCCAAGGGCTCAGATTAAGTTGTTGAGCTCCTTTTATTTACTCTACCTATCTACTCATTTGCCAAGATTAAAACTTTCGGTTAGATTTTCATTATCTATCTATAAACATGAAATTTAAATCATGAAATAGCCAAGTTTAAACTATTTGACCATCCATGGATTGTGGCAAAAGTAACAAGTTGCACATAATCATTATTATGTAGGAAAGTAAATAGTAGTGGCATTTGGACTTGCACACTTCATGGTCTTTTTGTTTTTCCTTGGGGTTCATTTTTCGTCTTTTTTTACCTTTTTACTCTTTTTGTCCTATGATTTTTCTTTTAGGACATACCCTCTTTACATTTTTTTATTTTTTCTTTATTTTTTGAATATGGAAACCATTTGCAAGAAGCAAAGGTATGTACATATTACAGTTTTGATCTCAGCCATTCAATAATTATGACACCTATTAGTATAGGAACATAATAGAGCACAACACTTTTTGAAGGAGAGGGGCATGTTAGGTCCCTATACTACTAGTGTAACTCCTTATTGTTATTAGTACAACCCCCTTATTATATTGTTGTGCCCATGTAGTCCCGATATTGTTATTATTGTGCCCCATAGAAGCCCACTATTGTTATTATTGTGCCCTTACATTATTATTGTTATGTTAGCTCTGATTATATTATGACCCCTTAGACCCCTATATATAGAAAGGAGGTCTTGTCATTTGTATCATCTAAGAATTGTTCATTTGTGTAATGTAAAGGAGGTTTCCCCCTCAAAGAGGCTTATTTCTAAGGTGTTGATCTATCATTTCTATCTTTTTGTGAGCTGGTTCATAACACTCAGGAATAAGAGATAATGAACGATGTTCTTATATGAAGGTGATCCCTCATATTTGGCATAGATTTTCTGATCAGATGTTTTGATCCCACTCTAACGATCCTCCGGTCTAACTAAATTTGTGATCAAGTTTGTCCTAGTGCTTGGCAATTGGATTCGGATAAAACCTTGGCCAACCCTTGGCCTTTAATGAGCTTGGTAGGGTTTATTTCTAGCTCATATTCTTGTATTGTTTTCTATCCACCTACCCCTCTTTCCTTCATTGTCTCCTTGCACCAATATTTCCTTGACTGCTGTCATTGGAACAAATGCTGTGATCTCTGATTGCAGCACATATATACAAAATTCCTTCAGAGCCTTGACTAGTGCATAGGCTTGTTTCTCCAATATGTTATATTTCAGCATAGCATCCCTTAAGACTTGTTTGAAGAAGTTGATGGGTTGTTCATGACCCTCTTTATTTTTCTGTAACAACACTGCAACAATAGTATGTGGAGAGGAGAAAGAAAAGATGTAGAAAGGCACTAAATAGTTGGGGTTGACCAGTACTGGAGCTTCAGCTAAAGCTTCTTTAATTCTGATGAAGGAATCTCTAGGGGTAGTGTTCCAACTGACTTCATTTTCCTTCTTGAGCATGTCTGTAATATCCTTGACAATTTTTGCGTAGTTGGTTATGAACCTTCTCAAGAAATTTATTCTCCCTAGGAAGGCTTGAACCTATTTCTTATTCCTGGGAAGAGGAATATGGCTGATGGCTTCCACTCGTTTAGGAACGATCTGCATGCCTTATTGCACTACTATATGCCCTAGTAGCTTCCCCTCACTCAAGGCGAATTGATATTTCGTAGGGTTCAGACAAAGACCATGCCTCCTGCATTTCTCAAAGGTGAGATTTAAGTGGAGGATGTGCTCTTCATAAGTATTGGAAAAGACTGTGATGTCGTCCAAGTAGACCACCATGAATTTGTCTTGCTCCCCTATGAAAGTTATGTCCATAGCTCTCTGAAATGTGGCCCCTGCATTTATCAGCCTGAAAGGCATGTGATAATACATGAATGTTCCCCATGTGGTGGTGAAAGAAGTCTTTCTCTGATCCTCTGGGTGGACTGCCACTTGGTTGTATCCAAAGAACCCGTTCACCATGGACATTCTGCCTGAGCCAACCAACTTCTACAGTATATTATCCATCTTGGGAAGTAGATAGTTGTCTTTTAACGATGCCTTGTTTCCATTCTGAAAATATACACATAGTCTTATCTCTTCATTATTTTTCCGGACAGGGACCAAATTAGGTACCCACTTAAAGTCTCGAAAAGGTACTATGATCTTTTCTTATAGCAACTTCCTTACCTCCTCTTCAATGGAGGGGAGTAAGAGTGGATTTATTTGCCTAAGTTTCTGTTTGCATGGATTTATTCCACTTGTTATCACTTAGAACTATAAACATTTGTATATAACCCTTTGTCCAAGTTCAATGTCTAAAGTTGGTGTTAAATTGTTTTTAGTCTATGTTTCTTACTTAGGGTTGAAGCTTTAAAGATGTTTGATATAAAGTGTACTCTAATCCTATCGGTCATCCTCCACCATCATGCTTTCATGAGATATGTCTTGTCTAATCCATGTCACTGATCCTTTCCGTAATTTCGTAGCGCAGTCTCTTATTGGTCAGTTTCGCTGCATAATTATTGTTTAGCCATTTCGCAGCGTCACCATCAAGCCGTTTCGCAGCGCATTATGGCAATTCAAAACTAATCACGCTGCGAAATCGCAGATTCGTGCATTTTGCAGCGAATATTTCTAAAAGGGTCAAGTCCGTTAATGAGTCACCACTTCCGTCCTCTCATGTCAGTTTTTCGTACCTCCCAAATGCTCATTAACCATCACTCCACCAATAGATTTGCAGACATGCGCATCAATATTAATTCAAATGAGTTTTACTTTGCATGGATCTTTATGATGATCGTGAATGATAAATAAGTGACCAGCCTGTGTGATGATTATATGTGAGTTTGCAAGTGAAGCTGTTTTCAAGTGAGCCTATTTACAAGCGAGGCCGAGCCAAAAAAGGATTGAATTACCATTTCAGTTGAAGTTGTTGCTCATTGTCAGTGTGAAGATTTCAAAGGCAAGATGGAGAGGAGAGAACACCGGTCTGGAAAATGTCAGAGAACAGAGCCTGAAGGTTTAGACTTAGCATTAAGAGATGAGGGTGTGAAGAAAGCCTTCAAGGAT
>APFE030354450.1:5623-18986 GCA_000404065.3 Pinus taeda | reverse complement strand
GAGAATAGCAGCACCTCTAACAACATTATTGAAGAAAGATGCATTTTCATGGACTCCGGAAGCAACAAAGGCCTTTGAACATCTTAAAGAGGCAATGTGCCAAGCATCGGTCTTAGCTACACCGGACTTCACAAAAACCTTATTGTGGAATGTGATGCTTCAGGAAATGGAATTGGTGTTGTTCTAATGCAAGATGAAAGACCCATTGCTTTTGAAATTCGTCCAATCAAGGGAAAGTTTTTAACAAAGCTATTTATGAGAAGGAAATGTGGCAATACTCCATGCACTTAAGAAATGGCGACCCTACCTAATGGGAAGACACTTCAAGGTAAAAACGGATCATGATAGCCTTAAATACTTTTTAGAACAAAGATTATCCTCTGAGGAGCAACAAAAGTTGGTCACAAAGATGTTGGGTTATGACTTTGAAATCATCTACAAAAAAGGGAAGCAAAATGTGGTGGCAGATGCACTCTCAAGAAAGGATGAGGATGTGGAAGCATTGTTGTGTGCCATTTCTATTATCCAACCAGATTGGATAAATGAAGCAAGGAGGAATGGAATAATGACGAAGAAGTGTGGGAACTTATTCGAAAGTTACAACAAGATTCTAGTACGTCTGATACATTCTGGAAAAATGATTCATTATGGTACAAAGATCGCTTATACCTTTGTAAGAACTCCCAGCTAAAACAAAAGATTCTTATGGAATTGCACACTTCTCCCTTAGGAGGGCACTCAGGATTTTTAAAAACTTACCACAGGGTTAAGAAGGAATTTTTTTGGGATGGCATTAAATCAGATATTCAAAAGTTTGTGGGGAATGTTTGGTTTGCCAACAAAATAAAGTTGAAACAATTAAGACACCAGGTCTATTACAACCTTTATCCATTCCAAGCCAACGTTGGGAGGAGGTTTCAATGGATTTTATCACAGGTTTACCCAAGTCTGAGGGAAAGAGTGTCATCATGGTGGTAGTTGACAGACTTACCAAGTATGCACACTTTTGTGCATTATCACATCCATTTAAAGCCAGTACAGTTTCTAGTGCATTTATTGAAACAATTCAAAAGCTACATGGAAACCCAAAGATTATTGTAAGTGAAAGAGATCCCATTTTCACTGGAAATTTTTGGACAGAATTATTTTCTTGTCTTGGTACTCAGTTAGCTCATAGCTCATCTTATCATCCTCAATCTGATGGCAAACTGAGATAGTAAATAAATGTTTGGAAGGATATCTTCGTTGCTTTGTATCTGATAAACAGACACAATGGGTCAAATGGTTGCCTCTGGCTGAATGGTGGTATAACACTTCCTTCCATACAACAACAAAAATGACCCCATTTATGGCACTTTATGGTATCAACCACCATCCATCACATCATATTTAAGAGAAAAATTCTAAGGTTCAAGCAGTGGAACATCACATCGAACATCAACAACAAGTCCTCCAACTCTTAAAGGATAACCTCGTGTTGGCACAGAATAGAATGAAACAACGGGCAGATCAACATCGCAGCGAAAGAAAGTTTTGATGTAGGTGATTGGGTATTCTTAAGGCTACAACCTATAAGCAATTGTCCCTCAAGCAAGCTAAGAAGGATAATAAATTATCACCAAAGTATTATGGTCCGTACAAGGTGTTGCAAAAGATTGGTACTATGGCATACAAATTAGAGCTTCCTGCAGTTTCTCGATTGCACCCAGTTTTCCATGTTTCATGTTTAAAGAAGGTTATAGGCGATAAGCTCCGAGTTCAAACAATATTTCTAGAACTTGACGAGGAAGGAAAAATTATATTGGAACCAGAAGCAGTCACAGAAACAAGAACTCCAACTCATAGACCCTTAAGAAGGAGTTAGGTATATAATCTTGTATTGTGTCAATTTTTATACTTTCATATTCATTAAGTCAGGACTGCTTCAGAGGCATGTTATCCCCTACATGATATCATCCCAGTGTTGCAGGAAACATCTCTCTTCCCCCCCCGGATAAAAACCCCGATATGCAATCTGTATGGATGCGTGGGTTGATAAACACGCTTCCTGGAAATTTCAGGAAGCGTGTGCCTGAAACGCGTTTTGGACGACACTTCGGCTGTACGAAGCGTCAAGCTTTGGAGTACAAAGCGTACGGATCGCGAGCTTCCTCCATGTTTTTCTTGTATGAATTTTTTGAGCAATTCCAAGATGATGATGATCGTGTTGAGATGCCACCCCCATCTGGTCCCTTGGTTCTTAGGTTCCATGGTTCAACACCAACAGCAGGGGGTTCGTCTTCATCAGTTTCAGTGCAACAACTTCCATAGGCACCATCCTCTTCATTGCCACCACGTGGAGGCCCGCCGCCATGTTCTCTTCGTGGTGGAAGGAGGAGAGATTAGTAGATATATTCACAATTTACTACTTTTGTCATAGATTTAATCATTAGACTTGTAGGCTTGTGAATTTGAACCTTTTTTGGCTTGGTGGTGACCAAGTGACCTATTTTGTAAACATTATTATTTGAATTTTGAACATGAGAAATGTTGAAAGTTGCTCACTTGCTAGATAAATCATAATATGCTCTATGTTTTATGTTTTATAATATGCTTAAATGTTTTATGTTTTATAATATGCTTAAAAATTTGATGTATGTTTGTAATTGCTAAAATATAGATGGTTGATGCTCGAATAACTAATCATTGATGTACATACTACATACTAGTAACTACAATGGAATCATGGATGCCATATTTGTCTTGATTTATGCAAAAATATGCATGTTTTCATGTCTTCTACAACTAATTTGGTATTTGGGATGTTTGTTTTGAATATAAATGCAAAAAAAATATAATATATATATATAGCAGATGCTTCCGCAGACGCTTCGCTTCCTAGATTTTTGGAAAATGACGCTTCTGCATCCCCGCTTCCAAAAAACGTCCCCATTTCGTCCCCGCTGCGTGCAACATTGTATCATCCTTTGTCATGTCTTTTAAACTTGCCGTAGACTTTATCACTCATGAAAATATTTTCATGAAAACTTTTGTCCAGATTGCCGTTGTAGCATTTTCCTTGTTGCTTTGGCCTACAGACATCTTCATTGGTTCCCTTCCACGGGATTATGTATATAAATGTTATCTGCAATTTATCTCTATAAGTTTGAGGGTGTCCTATAGGGTCAACTGTGAAATTCACTATCAAAAGGTCAGCCAAATCAATAAAAAATTACATGAGGAACACTTTCATTTTGTTTTTTACATATCAAAAGAACAGGATAGTCTGTTTTTAGTGCACATAGTTTGACGTACTTTAAAGGCAACTTGTCTCTTATTCTTTTACATGGTTTTACTTTTTAAATGCAAATGTTATTTGTGTTAGAAAATATCCGTGCACGCGAAATCAATTTTTGCTTGCATGTGAGGACATAACAATATTCTGGTTCTAATAATTTGAAAAGTAAGAGGTTGTACATAAAATTCACTTAAAAACTAAATTGAATTGTGATGTTCTTATTGTTTTAAAGAACCTTGAAAATTATGTATGTGCTGAATTGAATTCCAATTCTAAAGTACTGACACTATTTCTTGATCTCCACTAATAGGAGATTTCCATCTGCCTTGGCTTCGATTAAGCAATTGGATCTCCTAATCATGGATGGATATGCAAAATCCACTGCAGGCCTTAAGTTCTTAAACTTGGTAATTGTCACTTAGAAGAAGGTTTTATGGATGTTGGACACCCTTTATGTCCTTAGGTTCATTATTTTCAGAAGTGCATCTTTTCTTGCAATTTAATTGGTTTTCAGACAGCTTATTATGTAGAGTTTGAAGTACTATGTAAAATATAGGCCAATCCCTTTGCCTAAATCTGCCATGGTAATAATTTTTCCCAACATTTTTTATGTTTAGTTTTTGCTCAATAGTTGTGTGTAGCTTTTATTAGTAGTTACGAGTGTTTATTTAATAATTAATACTATTGTAATATTTAGTTCAGTCTTGCTTGTGCAGATGTGATTACAGAGTGGACACCACATAATTTGGTACTAGTGTAAGATTTTTTAGTTTTTTTGAACTGTTATAATACTAATTGCTTGTAACAGTGGGAAAACAAGACTAGTTGTGAATGTTTTAACTGTAAGAATTTAGGGTGCATACATTCATCGAGATGGTGGTAGATGGAGAAGATAAATAACATACTTTATATTAATTTTGCCATGATACATTCCTCATACAACATGTCAGGTCTCACGTGACATATTCATCAATCATTTCTTAAGCGGTTGTAGTGGTTTAACTACCTATCCATGCACCTAACTACTAACCTTAACATGCTAATGTTACTGTAATGCCCCCTAATAATCTTACTGATTTAATTTACAAAAGTGTTCCCAAATTTCCTTTCAGGTATTTCATCAAACACTTTGACAGCATATATTTATTCACATAACAAAATTAAGAAACCACTGCTAATAAATTTCTGCACAGTAGTTTTACTCGGGTAAAACACCAAAAACTCCAGCCTAGTTTATTTAATTTTTCTCATGGAAATTACATGCAAAAATAGTAACTTGTAATCTTGCTCCGTCAGTAGCATGGTCTGGCTCCTTTTGATAATCAATTTGGCCTTCAAGGAAGAATTCAGCCTGTTCAGGCAATTCACTTTACTACCCAATAATTTGGTCTTATGAGGAAGAATAAGTCCAGGAATAGATTTGATCTTCTGTAAATAATTCCACCTCCCACATACAATTCGGCCCTCCCAAAAAAATTAGGCTAATTCCAATTAATTTGGCCTCCTAATGCAAAATGATACAGCCCCAGAAAATATATCGGCCTCCACAAATAAATCTGCTTCCCAAAAGAAAATTTGATTTGCACAATTAATTATGTCGGTAGAGGAGAACTGGACCTGCACAAAGGAAAATTCTGCTTTTAAATCTGTTACCACAAAATCTAGTAGGCCTTGGAGAGGGAAACCCTACAAGTCAAGTAGCTAGTCCAAGTTCTAATAGAGGCCCAATGTCACCTCAGCCAAAACCCCTGCTCTTTATGGATTTTCACCGATGGGAGGTGTTGCACTCAAATTGTCAAAATTCTAGGGAAGTAGAAGTAACAATTTTTTCAACAAAGATCGGATCACATATCAGCGGCCCATGTGTCATGGTTAACCCATTCTGCGAGTTGTGTAATGTAAATGACCTTAGTAAGTCTATGTAACAACCTAGTTAAGCCTATAATTTTGATGACGCATTTCATCCTAGGAGAGTTTTCAACCTCCCTGATTACCTGTGTTTCTAAACACGGCTAATCAGAAGAGTGTTTTTCCTCCAGCTTAAAACCCAAAGCTAGGGTGAAATTTATTGTCGAATTATTAGGTGATTCTTAGTGTTTTTAGTTGAGTCTAATGTAAAAGTGGGTTGGGAATAATTTAAGCTAGTTGGCTTAATTATTTTATTACAAATCACTTGGTTTAGTAGATCATATTGTGTCGCAGATGGGATGTGTCTTGAGGGTCTAAGCCAAATGTGTATTCCCTCTTTGAGTCTTGTAAATGTAAAATCTTATCTATTAGAGGGTGGGAAAAATATTAAATCCCCTCATGCGTAAATTAATTAATTTTTCTGGCAAAATGAAATTCAATCCTAAGCCATAAAATTAATTAATTAGAGTCAAAATTAAATTGTCTTAGGAAAAATAATTCTCTAACTTAAAGGAATCAATTTTTAAAGGTCCTCCACCAGGGAATATTGTATATTTCAAGAAAATTTGGACCCTTGTGTTGTAAAGTGTAACTAGGTTCGGTCTTCATAATAACATATGTAATTGTGATTTTATGGAATTGATGTAAGGAAGAAAATAAAATATTCTTGTAATGCTTGTCTCATGGGTTTCATGAGTAAGGTATTTTATTTTAAGTTATGGCTCTCATTGTGAGAACTTAGGATTGGTCATAAATTCAAATTGAGTCAATGTCATGTATGAAGGACCCTTCTTGGGCATGTTACAAATATATGTGAGTCATTAAAAGAGTCAAAGGGACCCTCCAAGACCAAGCTCAAGCATCTCCATCAAGTCGGCCTTAACTGAAATAATGATGCTACTCCAAATGACATGTTTCCCTAGGCACATATTCAAGTCGACTTATTTTGGATGGGCAGACCACTATAAATAGGGCAACGCAACCTCACTTGAGAGACAACATTTTGGTCAAGGGACAAGTTTGCAATAAGAAGTACGAGAAGGAGCCTCTACCCAGCAAGAAGAAGGAAGGGAAGGATGAGGAGTTTGGGAATGTTTCTTGGGTAAATTTCCTCGCATGTGTGGTAGAAACCAGGGTTTCTACAGGTTTAAGTCAGCCCATACAAAAGACAAGTAAAAGGTGTCTCCACCATCCATTTTGCTAGCCAAAGTTACAAGTGAAGGTTCTCAAGTCAAGCGAAGAAGGAAGACACCATAGAAGTCCATGATTCTACACACACATGTGATCCTGCAGAAACCTCAGGAAACCAAGTACTGCAGGTCTGTTGAGGAAGGCCAAAATCTTAAGAGTATCCAAAATACAAAGGAAGGCAAGCTATTTGACTTGGGCAAGAAGAAGAAGCAATGGATATGGGATTTGTGAATTGGCCTTGGAGAACTTGTTGTGTCAAGGGTCTTGGTCATGGTCTTGGTATTCGTCAATTGAAGTCTTTATAAGAAGAAGAATTTGTTTGGGTTTTCCTCTCAAGTGGGAGATGTTTTGGCCCTCGTTGATCGCTTATATTCTGTGTCTCTTGTCTCTTTATTGTTTATGCATTGGTAGCTGTTTGATGAAGAAGAATACTATAATAATATAACTAAATAGAAGATCCTAATCTATTGAAGTAAAAAAAGCATTCACAAGCAGTTATCATTGATAGAGAAATCACCTAATCTTGATGCCCTAGATTTCTCAACATGGTATTAGAGTTAAGATGACAAAGTCAAGGAAAGGCATCTTATCGAGGGACACTCAGGGATCAAATCTCGAGAAAGACATCAAAGCAAATTGAAGGATATCAAAGTGAAGTCAAGATCTACAAAGAAGTGTCAAAACCATAGGTCAAAGAAGAAGTCTACACCAAGAAGTCTTGGGACCCTCCAAAGACCACTAAGACCTTACTCAAGTTGAAGGGACTTATAAATCAAGTTCCTTTCTAGATCAAGGACGTTGTCATCGTCTTCAGAAGTTCTAAGACAATTTCCTCTCATTGAAGCAAGGAACTTACCATCATAAAAGATCATCCAATAAGCATCAAGAAGTCATCATTGATCATCATCAACAAGGGGATCTCCATCAAAGGATATAAGGTGATCTCCTTCTTTGTGAAGTCAAGGATCACTCTTGAAGAGATCTATCCTCATCAAGGAGAAGTTCTCTATCATCTATATTATCATCAAATTCAAGGAGGCAGCGAGTGGAAGAAGCATCTTCTCAAGTAAGTATATTTATGTCTGAATCTGTCAAAATGTCTTTTTGCAAGGAAAACAACAAATTGGTTGGTGCTTCAAATTATCTTGCATGGAAGAAGAGGACATATATGAATCTCATTGAAAATGAGGTTATGGAGCATGTCAAAGGATCTATCACCAAACCAACGAAAGAAGATGCTCAAGCACTTGCAAAGTTTATGAAAGGGGAAGTAAGGGCTCAAAGGATTCTCATAGAATCCATCAAGGATCCCCTCATTCTATATGTATCTAAACTCACACCTTGAAAGAAATATATGACAAATTGGTAGAGTTGTTTTTTGTCGCACTGCAGGAGAAGTTATCTCTCTAAGGTAAGAACTCTACAAGCTAAGGATATTGAAAGAAGAGGGAATAACCTCATACTTTATGCGGAGATCTGAAATAAGGGATCAACTTCAAGTTTTGGGAGAAGTAATTCCTGACAAGGAGATGACCACTGTAGTACTAAATGCACTACCAGAGGAATGTGGTAACTTTATTTCAAGTATTTATGGGAAGAAAGAAGCTACTCCATTCCAAGATCTATGGTCACTATGCAAGATTGAAGAAACCAGGCTGAAGGCTAAATATGATGTGGGAACCAGTGAGCAAAATCAAGCATATGCTGCTATGAAAAAGAATAAGAAAGTTTGAAAAATTTGGTTCTCAAAAAAAGAGAAGGAACATGGCGAAGATTCAATGCTATGGATGTCAAGAATATGGGCATTACAAAAGAGATTGTCCTAATCTCAAGAAGGACAATAACAAAAGAGGTAGAGAAAAAGCCCATATCATTGAAGAAGTGGAGGAAGCTGAAAAGAAGAAGACCAAGAAAAAGGGAGTAAGAGATCTCCACTATGATTGAGATAGTCTTGAGATAGTCTTCCTCACCTAAGTTCTTTTCAAGTTACTGTTCTTAAGCCTTATGTTGTAAGATATGTTATCATGATTCACTAAGAAAAATGATGGGATGCATCATGGCATCATAGAAGCATTGAAAGCAAGAGCTCATGACATCATCATAAAGAAGAATGAAAGATGGTTGAAATTGAAGTCCATGGCAGTCATCCATGAAGGATATAGCTCTTGAAAACCTCATTAGTAACATAGGTGGTACTTATGGGAAAAGAAAGAAAAGGTCATCTAGTACAAGGCTCATCATACATCTGTCAAAAGGAAACATTTGTTGGATGATGTTACTCAAGATCCTCTATTGGAATCTTCATCTAAATGTTTACCAATCAAAAGGAAGCAAGGGTTTCATCAAGAATTCCAACTTGTGGAGTTCATGGTATGATGACAAAAGAGGTGAAGCAGATCATGGGATTGAAGTTCCTTCAATCAAGGAAGTTGTTGAAGGAAGTCTGGATGACCTAAAGGAAAATGAGGTATGTATCCTTGTGTTCAATATTATAGAGTCATATGTGTGCAGGTAGTATGGATAAATGCTCTATCTCAAGAGCATGATCAAAAGAAAGGATCTGCTCCCTTGAAAGGATGCAGGAAGGCATGGGTCAGACATTGACTAGATGAAATCAACATGAAATATGAGGTGGTTGACAAAATTAGAGGAACTATGATTGGAAGTTCCTAGAAGGAAACGTGTGAAGAAAGGAAGGAAGAGATCATGAAATATGCAACTATGGAAAAAGGCAGTCAATGCCCGAGGACTGAGAAATTTGACTAGGATATCTCCATGAAAGATATGAGGAATTTGCTGAAGTCTGAAAAAGAAAGAGACCCAGACAGTATATATCTTTGGGAGATGTGTCAATGTGTATGTAGGATGCCGATGCAAACTAGAAGTTGTCATGATGAAAGACCATCACAAAGGTGATTTTGATTTAATGTTCATTCCTTTATTTTTTAATGATAACTGGATGGGCTTATGTAGGGCTTCCAAGGAAAGATCTATGGATATCTTCCACCCATGATTTCCGTGTAGTAGGACGAAAGTTTCTTAAGGAAACATGGCATGAAGGAAGCCAAATAGGAACTGATGGATCACTTTCCGATGAAAGGAATAATGACATCACTGACTTATGGATGAAAGTGATGGATGGTCCGTGCCCTACGAAGAAGTCCCAAAACATGAAGACTCCTGAATAAGGAAGAGAAGTTTATGACATCGTGAGGAGGAGTTCTTCAAGCAACTGGTTGTCCCATCATCTCCACCCGAGGAGCTGTTGTAGGTCCCTAATTAAGAGGGAGCCTGGAAACAAGTTTCTTTTTTGTTAGAAACTTGGAAGCAAAATTCCTAAGCCAAGAGGGAACTTAAGTACATTCCTTCCGTAGGAATGAGTACATTTCTTCATTGGAATAGGCATGTCCTCCGTAAGTTGAGAGGGAGAGATACACACATCATTCTTGTCTTCACTTGGGAAGACAGAATGGAGGATTGGGTAAACATATGGCATCCGATACTCTTTGAATATGAGTTATGACATCCAAGATGAGAGTAGTCGTACAGGACCGATATTCTTTGAGGACTGGGAATCCAAGATAAGAATAGTTTTGGTGGAACACACCCCGAGAACCCAGGTGGGGTATGTTTTGAGAGAGACAATGATGAGGGTGTCTATACATCATTGGTCTCGCCAGCATTGAGCTCAAATCTTATGGAGAGATAGAGTTGTTAATCAAGGCCTTGCTATGTGACAATGCTGGTTGATATGATGCTATATAGATGGGTTACCAATCCGACTCTTATGAATTCTTCAGATTGAGAATGTCCAAGTACCTTGTATGGATTATGAATACCTCCATAGTTAAGAGGGAGTGTTGAGAAATGTAACTAGGTTTGGTCTTCATAATGACATATGTAATTGTGATTGTATGTAATTGATGTAAAGAAGAAAATAAATTTTTTCTTGTAATGCTTGTCTCATGGGTTTCATGAGCAAGGAATATTATTTTAAGTTATGTCTCCCAATGTGAGCCCTTAGGATTGGTCATAAAGTTAAATTGAGTCAATGTCATGTATGAAGGACCCTTCTTGGGCCTGTTACATATATATGTGAGTCATTAAAAGAGTCAAGGCGACCCTCCAAGACCAAGCTAAAGCTCCATCAAGTCGGCCTTAAATGAAATAATGATGCTACTCCAAATGACATGTTGGCCTAGGCACCTATTCAAGTCGACTTATTTTGGATGGGCAGACCACTATAAATAGGGCATCTCGACCTCACTTGAGAGACAAAATTTCGGTCAAGGGATAAGTCTGCAATAAGAAGTACGAGAAGGAGCCTCTAACTAGCAAGAAGAAGGAAGGGAAGGATGAAGAGTTTTGGGAATGTTTCTTGGGTGAATTTCCTCGCATGTGTGGTAGAAACTAGGGTTTCTACAGGCTTAAATCAGCCCTTACAAAAGACAAGTAAAAGGTCTCTCCACCATCTGCTTTGCTAGCCGAAGTTACAAGTAAAGGTTCTCAAGTCGAGCGAAGAAGGAAGACACCATATAAGTCCATGATTCTGCACACACGTGTGATCTTTTGCAGAAATCTCAGGCAGTCGAGTACTACAGGTCTGTTGAGGAAGGCCAAAATCATAAGAGTATCCAAAATAGAAAGGAAGACAAGCAGTTTGACTTGGGCAAGAAGAAGAAGTGGAGAAGGGGTTTGTGACTTGGTCTTTGAGAGGTTGTTGTGTCAAGGGTCTTAGTATTTGTCAATTGAAGTCTTGTTAAATTGGCAACTAGGGCCAAACTCCATGTGGGTCAGCTTATTTATGGCAGCTGATATTTTTATTGGATCCCTCTCGCCGAGAGGTGTAGGATTGATCCAAAGATCATCCGATTCCGATAAGTATTTAATGGAGAATATGAATTTATTTTGGTTTTTCGCCACTATTATCCAGAGGACCGACTAGCAACTTGAGTAGGCTCAGAAGCCCAATAGTCACGTCCATTCAACCTCTACGTTTTAGTATAAATAGAAGAGGACTTGAAGTCATTTGAAACACATTCTTCAAGTGATCTCCTCCTCTCCACGTCTTGGGTTATTGGTGAAGGAGAGACACTTAGAAGAATACGTTGACCTTGGATGATGCCCTAGCTGCAGTATGATAATCTAAACAGCAAAGGGAGGCACTTATACGCTGTCTAAAGAAGCCCTAATCCGTTGACTAAAGGAGGCCCTAACTGCAGTAGAGAGAGGCCTAATCCACAGCAAGTAGGAGGGCCTAATACGCAGTCAAGGGAGATATCTAAACGCAGCCCTAGAAAGGAGACCTAGCCGCTGTCATAATGAAGCCGTAGTTGCAGCCCTAGCCACCGTACAGATATGCCCTAGCCGCAGGCTTATGAGGACACCTACACGCAGAAAAGAGGAGACGTATAAGCAACATAAATGAGCCTCTATACGCTGTCTCAAAAGGCTCAATCTGCAAATGAGAGGAGGGCTAATATAGGCCCTAAATGAAGGCCTGTAGCCGCTGTCTATTGACCCTATACGCAGCAAGAAAGCGACTCTTTATCTGCAGTCAGAAAGAGGATCTATACACAGTCCTATGAGGAAACCTGTTTACGCAGCAAGGAGATATATATGGGACCTTCCATCCACTGTCTAAGGAAGCTCTAAAAGAGCCCTTGCCACAGATGTATACAAGTCAAGGCAGCACATAAATGAACACAGTTAAGGTAGCAAGGTAAGGAACATGATGTATGAAATGCTGTCATATAGACAGTCAGCGTATTAACGCAGTCATGGTGCAGCAATGATGATAACAACAGTGATAGAATGGCATACCTGTAGCAGCCCTATCACAATGAACAACAGTGATAGTATGCCATCTGTCACAACAGCATGATGTAGATCATGGGTAGATCATGATAATGGAAGGGGCAGCATATGCACAGGCAGCATGATGACAATGAGTCATACTAGCAGGGGCAACATAATGACGATGATGTATGGGCAGCAAATGGACGAGATGCAGAATGATGATAGGTGAAGGAGTCACCTTGAGGATCAGTTGAAGCAGAATGTCTTCAACTGATCTCATCGTTATAGGAGATGATCTATGCTTAGATCTAGATAAGTCAAAGTGTTGACTTCTATTGTAAAATGTACCTCTCTCTCTTCTCTGTGCTGAACTTGAGATAAAGAAGATTTGATCAAAGGGTTTCCCCACACATTGTGGGGTTTGTCCCTGGCTCCGCCATATCGTTGTGTCCCCATTGGTCTGGCTCTGTTCTATCTTGCGTTTTGTATTTATTGTTCTAGTATTCTGCAGTTTATGAACGTAATGCTGATGTGATTGCTAATTGTGAAAATTTAAATAAATTGCTCTAGCATAGAACATACCTAAAATTAACATGGTATCGGAGCTGAGGTGAAGACAATGCCCAAGCAAGAGTGAAAGAGCAATCACCGAAGACAGTTGGGACAAGATAGGAGGATCAATGGGTTCCTCATAATTCACCTAGGGTGAAGTCAAAGTAGAGAATGTTATCAGATTGGCGTAGCGGAAGTTTCCGATGGCCCATCTAATGATCCCTTCATTGGGAAGTTCGGATCTAAGGGTGGAAGGAAAGGCAGATACCTTATTGAAATAAGTTCGGCCGTTATGCGAAGGAGTGTCCGAATGGCAGGGACACATCTCTTGATGAAGATAACAATCATTCCTGGGACATCTTCAACGATTAAAGGAATGACTGGTAATGCAGGTCATCAAGGAAATGGTCGACTCTTCCACGAAAGCAAGGAACCCCAGAATCTCTTTTATGTACCTGATCGCAAGAAGAACCTGGTGTCCATCTCGGAAATGGAAGTCAAAGGTTACAGGATGGCACTTATCGATGGAAAGGTACGTGTTTGAAAATATATCTTGCAAAGATGTTTTGAGTTCTGGGTTGTATCAAGTTGTAGGAAGTCCACTAGGGACCATGTCCATTGACTCAGCACCGGAGG
>APFE030354443.1:52810-76795 GCA_000404065.3 Pinus taeda | reverse complement strand
AAACACTCAACAGATTGCACCATGCATGAAAATTAAATCAAACACATAACATGTAAGATAGCTCACATTCAAGATTATGGTAATGGGTTTTCCCATGATTCATAAGCATATAATGTAGTGAAGAACTTATATGATAACAAGTTAATATTGAGTAATTCTCAAACCACCAATCATAAACATATCAGACAACTTGCAATTCATTAAGACGGAAGTATAACATAGTTCAAGCATTCATTAACACCATGGACAAATAAGATAGCTTATCAACCATGAATATATAATGATTTAGGCATTCTTCATAAAATAAATAGGACCATATGTTAGCAAGAAACATAACAAGCACAATCATCATCCGTAATTAAAATATGCATAAACCATTATACTTATATGAGTGTGATAGATCATCTAGCAAATGAAGGAGAGACTTCAACTCTCCACTTAATCGTAGGTCGGCTACACTATAATATCTATTGTGGTTGAATAACCACAAGTTGGATCCAAAGTCCAAGGGGATGCTTACCCAAGAAAATCACACCAAAGGCTCGGTCATGCATCTAAGATGTGAAGCCTACTAGTAATGAGACTTATCTACTACCTTTGATAATATGTGCCAAAACAATTCCTCATTTTTTAAGCTCAATCACAAGGTATCGATCCAAGGTCCAACCCAAATTAAGTCTTGAAAGGCTTTCAGCCTTTCAGTTTGGCTCCTCGAGCTCCTTTGCGACCATTTTCCTTTATTATCAATTTCATTCAATAGTCTCACTTCTCCGATAATTCCTCCTTATTTTCCAAATGAAGGAATTGCCTCCACTTCTCCACTCTATTTTCCTAAGATTTTGTTCCCTTTATCTCAATCTGCGAGGGGGATATAGGGACAACATCATCAC
This sequence comes from Pinus taeda, assembly GCA_000404065.3. NCBI lineage: Eukaryota > Viridiplantae > Streptophyta > Pinopsida > Pinales > Pinaceae > Pinus > Pinus taeda. The sequence goes on along the minus strand of APFE030354443.1, from coordinate 75,905 downwards.
CCACCCATGATGTCCACTCTGAAAACTTTAATGTTGCCATCACATGTTGGTGGTTGGTCAAGGCAATATTAAAGATGTTAAATGTTGTTGGTATGGGCCTAACCAATGGGCACATCACATAAAAATAATATGCATGCCCAAGCAGCCAATAGGTACATAGCAGGAAACCCCCTTACAACATTGGATCCATGGATCCCTCTGTTCAGACCAACGAATTAAAATTCACATCTAAATTATTTGATATTTACACATAATTTATATTAGCTAGCCATGGACTCCATATTGGCATTACACAATCATAATTTTACATTACAAAAATAGGGCTAATGTGAGGAATGTTACAATGCCTTGATTGAAGGATAAAAACCCTATGATCATAAGTTATAATATTAAATTTTAGGAAAACAATATACCAAAATAACCTAAAAATATAAAGAGAAAAAACTCCACTCCTATAGAAATAGATATAAGAGTGAAACATAAGCCTCTTCAAGGGGGAAACCTCCCTTTTATGATAGTGATCTAAGTGGATATTAATGGCCATCCACATATTCCACTAGTTGAAGCACAATTTTCTATTTTGGTATTTTTTTCTACAGTTTTTAGGTCTTGGACTTCTACAGCCATTTTGAGGCCCTAGATGGTGTTTTTAGGAAACAAGCAAATGATAGTCGTTTGACTTCCATTAGCAGTCAAAAAATGTACTTCTTAAATAGACCTTTCCAATGGGAAATGTTTTGCACCAAATGGATATCACATTCCAAAGTTAAACCCTGGGAAGTTGATGTTCCAATTTACCCCGTCAAGGCCCACATGCCTTTGGCACTTCATCTCCTAAAGTTAGTTTTTTTTATGTTTAGCGCTTCTCATTGCTTCTTTATGATAAAAATGCCTCTAATCCTCATTGTAAGATAGTTCGACAAAGGCTAGTGGACATCACATCTCTTCTCAAAGATAAGCTACCACCATTCAAGCTAGTTTGTTTTAATTCTACATGTATGCGGTCTCATTATTTCCATTTAATAATACAAGTCAAGTTTCAATGTATCACTATGTTTTGAATATAAATATGTATATCGTTTCGCTCCCTTCATCAATTTAGATCAATGGTATCAGAGCAATATTCTCTTTATCTGTTTCTCTATGGATGTCACCAACAAGGTCAAGGTATAAGGAGTTGGGACTAAAACTAATTGAGTCCCTATAAGACTGTCCTCAGCAACCTCGATGGCCTCCCATGGTGGAAGAAAAGAAATAAAATGGAGCATGAGATCTTATTAAATTGTTGCTCAAAGAAGCCCTCAAGCGACAAAGGAGCAATATGATGGATAATGTTCCCAATATCATTCGACAGATTCCAATAGGTGATGTATCTTCATTAAGTGGCCACTCTGGAGGCGTCATCCCCTTTAAGGTACAAGTTAATTATGAGATTCCTATATTTGAAATCCATGTATATGTGGATGGTCTAGGAAAATGGTTAGATCTACTAGAAGAGTATTTTTCACTCCATAATTTTTTTGATAGAGACAATATTACCTTTTCACTTCTTAAAGTCACCCCCCATGTCAAGTAATGTCAAGTATTGATGGTAAACTTACCATGAGGAAAGGCCCATAGAGAAATCCAAACTATTTTCAGTTGCACCCACTTGGGACTCTTTTAGGGATATTGTTAAGGAACAATATTACCCTATTGGAAGCTACGAAGACTAGTACATGAGATGTACCACACTACAACAAGAAAGGGATCAAGTAGTGCCAAAGTTCACATTATATTTCATACCTTGTACACCAAGTTAAGTATCAAAGACTATAAGTGACATTTGGTGCTCAAGTATTGTGGTTGTGTACAGAGATACATCCAAATAGAAATGGAGTTCATCAGCATCTTCTCACTCCGCGCAGCAAACCAATATGTTGTCAAAATTGAGTAAAAACTTAAATATAAAAAGTGAGACATTGGATCTACGAATCCTTCATAGTAGGAGTAAATAAAGGGGATCCCCAAATCATAGAACAAAGGGCATAGCTAGGGTGTATCACCCCAGGACAGCCCATCTAATTGCAAACAAAGAATGGTAATGGGAAGATAGAGAAAGACATAGGAAAGTGGTGTGAGTTCCATGAGAGCCCCTTGCATAACACCAATGAAAGTTATGCAAGGAAATCATTAGTGGCCAAGCTTACAACCTCATAGTCAGACATAGGTTATAACCCTGAAAAAGACATACACAAGGGGAAAATATAGATGATGCAAAACCCAGTGCCATTGTTGCCACCACCAAGGTCCAACAGAGTGAGCCCAAAGATCTGGAAGAAGGTGAGCACCTATTTCACTCACCAATGTGGGTGAAGGGTGTTCCAATGTGTTTCATTGTCAATTGTGGGAGTCAAAAGAACCTCATATCAATATAGTTCATTAAGCAACTAGGCCTACCAACAACACCACACATGTAGCCATAAACTTATAAGGATGGGGTATTGTGAGATTTTACTCCCCTTGAATTTTGTGATGTTTTTTTAGGCCAACCATACTTGTGGAAGTGTCATGTTGTATATGGGTTTAGATATCATAGTGTTACTATTACTTTGGGCGGATAAGTATACATGATATCAATGGTAGTCTCACATACTGTTATTTATTTGATCTATGCTAAGCAATGCAGTAAGGTCATCTCCTATACTGAGATATATGTATTCTTCCTTATTCACACTCAAAGTAAGAAGAAGATTATGGTTGCATCCATGGCTTCCACAAAACATAGGCAAGTGGATAAAGTCATGAATTAATATAGAGACACATTTTCCTCACCCACTGGGTTACCTCTGCACTATCAGGTCAAGCATTCAATTGATCTGACCCCCGACACACCTCTACCCAATGAGCCAATATATTGTCACTCTCTTCTACAAAATGATGAAATCAAGTAACATATCTAATAGCTACACCAAAATTGGCACATATGACCAAGTTCATGTCCCAGTGGAAGCCCAATTGTATTCATGTAGAAGAAAGATGGTACATGGTGAAACTGCATTGATTATCGGGCCCTGAACAAAATCAAAGTCAAGAACCAATACTTGATTTCCTATATTGGCAACCTTCTTGACCAACTCAACGGGGGAAATTACTTTAGTAAGATTGATTTGAAGTCTATTTACTGCTAAGTCCTATTATAACCAACTGATATGTTGAAGAATGATTTCAAGTCTAAGGAGGGTGTTTTTGAATAATTGGGCATGCCCTTTGGTTTGTTGAATGGACCAAAAACTTTCATGAGGTTGATGGATGGTATCATGTGGCATTTCAGAAACTCTTCCATGGTTGTATATCTAGATGATATCCTCACCCTCAACAAGATTTGGGCATAACACTTGCAGCGTATTCACCAAGTCTAGATAACAAAGCACTTTGGTGTTAAGAAGACAGTGGTAGTACTACATAAGTTTTTTATTAGCTAAAATATCGATAGGATGTTGGAAAATATATCAGGTCTTGCACCTCCTTCCTTCTACCAAGAATGGTAATTATTGTGTGTTTTTGGACTTTGATATATTTGCTAAGATGACCATTATGGTTGCCTATAAGAAGAGTATCATAGCACAAACCACTACCAAGCTCTTCATCGAAGGCCATGGGTACATTTTCAGATTCCATAAACAATCATATTATATCGAGATAGCAGGTTCCTAAGTGCATTTTGGTTGCAACTCTAGTCATTGTTAGACACTAAGATCACTAGATCAATTGCCTTCCACCCCCAAACTAATGGCTGGACAGAGGATGTCAACAAAATGCTCGTGCAAATTTTGCGCATGTACAACTCCAAGCATCCATGAACATGGGATCATAATCTCCCTTATTTCTAGCACAACTATAATAGAGCTCTCCATAACTCAACTAGCCACAACCCCTTTCAGGAGGGCCTGAGATTTCAACCATTGGGTCCCATTGATGTTGCACTTCCCCTTGCAACTATACAAGTAGAATATGCAAATGTTCAATCTAAAGTCCTCGAAGCTACAAAAATTATTAAACAAATTCAACACATTTTCTAATAGGTCCATGTTCAACAAAAATTCAATACTTAGTACAAACAATGTCATGATCAGCAATGGGTTTCGCACAAGCTTCAAGTGGGAGACAAGTTATGGTTGCATTTTTAGAAGAAATCCCTTGTGGGGGCCCATCAAAAGCTTCAACCACTCCCCTATGAACCTTACACCACCACCAAGGCTATGGGTTACAACACTTTGATCTAAGTATTCCCCACTTCCTTGGCCTACACCTTCGACCATACTTTCCACCATTGTTAGTGTTAAAATTGGAAACTAGGGACAAACTCCATGTGGGTCAGGTTATTAATGGAAGATGATATTTTTCTTGGATCCCTCTCATCGAGAGGTGTAGGATTGATCTAAAGATCATCTGATTCCGATAAGTATTCATGGAGATATGGATTTATTTGTGTTATGGGACAATTCGTCAAGGTCGGCCAGCAACCAACTAACCCCCTCTTGTGCTCTACGTTTTAGTATAAATAGAAGAGGACTTTAAGTCATTTGACACACTCACTCTTGTGATCTCTCTTCATCCTCTTTTGGGTTTGATGAAGATGAGATCAAGAGGGAGTTCCCTAGGATATATGCTACCCTAAGAAAACATGTCGTAGATCTAAATGCAGTCATGGGAGAATATGCTCTACGTTGATCTAATGGAGAGGCCTAATGCAGCCATGGAATAAGCCTTAATTTTATCATGGAGAAACACCTACGATGGCATGGAAATAAAGCCCTAACGTTGCTTAATGAAGAAGCCTCCTATCACAGTCATGGAACAAGGGTTCTAACGCTTTCATTCCCTAAATGCAGAGAGACCTAAGCTCTATACTAGAGAAATCTTGGCTACAGCCTAAAATTGTCATGGGTGACCCTATGGAGATGACCTTAACATAATCTCCTAGCTGCAGCACTTAAGGAAGCGTCTTAGCCACAATCTGGTCGTTGTCCTGGCCCTAGAAGCAGTCCCCTATCTGTTGTCCTAAGGAGAGGTCTACATTCTGATCTAAAAGAGACCTAGTTGCAGTTCTGTGTAGCCCTAGTCACTATCTGGATGCACTCTAAATGTTGGACTTATTTCGCAACAAAAGAAGGGCTCTATGTTGCCCTAACCGCAATCCTCATAGGAGATATAATCCATCCTCATTAAAGGTTCTATGTAGCAAGAGAAGGACTCAAGCACGCTGGAAAGAGGAGGTCTCAAATAGCTCTAGACACAGTCAAAAGGAAGTGTATTCAAGAGTGCCCAGTTGTAGTCATACCATAGCCTTATGATGCACAGGGACAACGTCAAAGGAAGGTCTAGAAGTAACTTGAATGACATGGTGAAGAGTTCCTCAAGCTGCAGTAAGGAGCTCTAAAGAGGCCCTAATCTGAGACGTGAAGATGCCCTCATCCGCTTTCACATCTAACCATAACTGCAGTTATCTCACTGTTGGTCAAAAGCATGAATGAGGTACGTTTGGGAGCAGTTGTCATTAGATTAGAAGTCAGAGGGCTAAGCTGCTATCTAGGGTCTAGTTTGGGATTGCTTGAAGAAATCTATAACTATAGCCTAGCTGCTTTGCTAGGCTGCAAGCCATGGCAAGAAGCTAAGGCTGATATACATTTGCAGCAAAGTGGACGTTGTATGATAAGAGCAACAAAATTATTACAGCAGCATGATGTGAGTAGTGTAGCAACAAGGTATTGCAGCATGATGATGATGATGTATTGAGTATGCCTTGAGTGTATGATTGGTGTAACACAGCGACAGGTGCAACTGATGATGAGGTGCAGATCTGTGATGAGAACAACACAATGACAGGAACAACAACATGAAGTGCATAGCATGGTCATTAGGTCCAGCATTGTGATGATGAGTGCATCATGGTGCAGCACGGTGAGGCGCAGCATATGGACGAGATGCAGCACAATGACAAGTGAAGGAGTCACCTTGGAGAATCAGTTGAAGCATCATTTCTTCAACTGATTTCATGTAGAGATGATCAATTCTCTTATCTAGAAAGTCAAATGTTGATTTTTGTTGTAAATGTATTGTCTCTCTCTCTCTCTCTCTCTCTCTCTCTATGTTGAAATATTGAAGAAAATATAAAAAGAATTGATCAAGGGTTTCCCCACATTGGGGTTTGTCCCTGTCTAGTGCCACATCTTGTGTCCTCTTGTCTTGGCATGTCTTCTGCAATTTATGTTTACGTTCTATCTGTAGTTTACTTTAATGTTGATTTGATTGCTAATCTGGAAAAGATATAGAGCTAACTATGAAAATTGAAATAAATTGCTCTAAGCATAGAACATACCTAAAATTAACATGGTATCGGAGCTGAGGTGAAGACAATGCCCAAGCTAGAGTGAAAGAGCAGTGACCGAAGACAGTTGGGAAAGGACAAAAGGATTAGTGGATTACTCATCCTTCTTCAAATTCACTGAGGGTGAAGTCGAAGCAAAGAATATTATCAGAATGGCATAGCGAAAGTTTCTGATGGCCTACCTAAAGATCACTTCATCGGGAAGTCTAGATCTAAGGGTGGAAGGAAAGGAAAATTCCTTGGTTGTAATAAGTTCAGCCATCATGCGAAGGAGTGTCTAAGGTAGGGACACATCGCTTGATAATGACAACAATCATTCCAGGGACATCTTCAATGATCAAAGGAATGACAGGTAATGCAGGTCATCAATGAAACAACTAACTCTTCAAAGAAAGCAAGGAACCCCAGATATGAAGAATCAAATGTTGTTTCTGATAAGATAAAGAAGTGTTATCTTGTACTGGCCCTCTCCTTCAGATTCTTTGGGATCTGACTTATTGATTGTAGTGCTTCAAAGCACCTCATCAGATAGAAGGGTGCTCTCTCGAATTTGGCAGAGACAGAAACAACCATGGGATTATACTTGGAGTCGATGCCACCTATCCTGGAAAGAGTGTAGGGAATGTTACCCCTCAATTTAATGAGGGTAACTCTATTCATTTAAAAGAATCTTCTTTATGTACCTAATATCAAGAGGAACCTGGTGTCCATCTCAGAAATGGAATTCAAAGGTTTCAAGAAGCATTCATCGATGGAAAGTTGCAAGATGGTCCGGAGGTCTACTTATGGGGCCCTACCCGACGTGAGTCAGATGGTGATAGGGATGCCTGAATTAAAGAAGATAATGAAGGTACATGTTTGAGATGTACCAAAGGAAAATCTTATAAGGGGACCATTCCCTTCATACAGCAGGTCCACAGGTTTGGAACAACCCAAGGAGTTTGAGATTAATCATCGGGAATCTCATATATACAGGTGGAAGAAATCCCTTTATGGCTTGAAGAAAAACACCCCGGGCATAGTATGAGAGGATTGATAGCTATCTCATGAAGCTGAGATTCACTAGGAGTGAAACCAATCCAAACCATTACTCGAAGGTTGTGGATGATATACCTCTCATACTGGCACCTTATGAGGATGACCTATTTCAAACAGGTGCAGACCCTCTCACTTGCAGAAGTAAGAGGGAGTTGGATTCTGGATGTGGAATGGTAAACTGCAAGCTTGTGACTACCTCAAGGATCTTAACTTTCAAAAGTTATATGATGATGATGTTGGGCCAAGATTTGGGAAATGCCTCTAAGTTTCATAAACTCATTTGCATTGATGTTCTTGGTGAACTTCCGTCCGGACATATGTTTTGCAGTTAGCATGGTGAGCTCATATTTGGTTGAGCCTCACTGGATTGGTGCCAAGAATCTTCTAAGATATCTTCTAGACATAATCTCTCATGGATTGAGATACACTACCGAAAATATGAAACAGCATTATTATTCAAATGCTAATTGGGCAGGCAGTGTGGAGGATCACTAGAGCACTTCCCAATGCCGGTTCTCTTTGGATTCTGCTTCAATATCATGGATGAGTAGGAAGTAGAAGTCGATTGCTATAAGAACCGCCAAGACCTAATACATAGCTACGAGTATCATCTCGTGTGAAGCTGCATGGTTGTAGAAGCTCTTAAGTGAGTTGTTTGTACACATGATTCTCTGTGACAACCAGAGGGGGATTCGATTATTGAGGAACCATGTATTCAATTATTACTCCAACAGATAGACATCAGATACTACCTTATCTGGGATATGGTAAGTCGATGAGCAAGGAGGCTCCATCGCATTGAGACTGATGTACAGGTCACAGACATTTTGCCAAAGCCCCAGGAAAGGTCAAATCTTTGACTTTCCCGAACGACTTGGAGTCATTGAGAGACCTTCTTATAAGGGTCCTGCATGCTCCATGCATTGAGCTCTGGGAGCTCTGGGGGGCTTGGGGTACTTACTGGAGCAACATACAACCACAGAGTGACTCACCCTCCCCTTGTGGTGCGCTATGTACAAGATGACAGGTTCAGCCTTCCCCTGTGATACCCCGTGGCGACTGTGGAACAGGATAATTAGTTCTTCTATGGGCCAGGATAATTAGTTCTTCCATGGAAACTGTGGAACAGGATGATTAGTTCTCCTATGGGCTGGGATGATTAGTTCTCCCGTGGCAACTGTGAAACAGGATGATTAGTTCTCCCATGGCAACTGTGGGGCAGGATGATTCATTCTCCTATGGATAGGATGATTAGTTCTCCTGTCGAGGCATCCTACCCATGTAGTCTAGGACTCATGGGAAGTACCTCTCATCTAATCAATGAGTGGGGAAATGGGGTTAGGGACCATAGTAGTACTATCGATAGACGCATTGTTGTATCTACCATATTGCCTATGCTAGGATGACCTCCATTGATTTGGTATCAATGAAACTGATCTGGGATCAGTATGAGTGGTTTGAGACACTCTCTTGTGATATTGATCTGGGATCAATAAATTTGACTTCGGGTCAATAAGAGTGATGTGACACACTCTCTTCAGATGAAACTGACTTTGGTTTAGTAGAGAATGGTATGAGACAATATCAATCAATTCTTCTTCTTCATGGTTCAATAGAGCAAAGCAAAGCAGAGCAGAACAAAGCAGAGCTCAATAGAGCAAAGCAGTGTAGGGAACTGATGGCAGAGATAGTACAGTCGGACATATGGATCAACAAATGGAGTTCTCCCTAGTTGAGAGGGAGTGCTAAAATTTGCAACTAGGGCCAAAATCCATGTGGGTCATCTTATTAATGGAAGATGATATTTTTCTTGGATCCCTCTCATCAAGAGGTGTAGGATTGATCTAAAGATCATCCAATTCCGATAAGTATTCATGGAGATATGAATTTATTTGTGTTATGGGACAATTCGACAAGGTCGACCAGCAACCAAATAACCCCCTCTTGTGCTCTATGTTTTAGTATAAATATAAGAGGACTTTAAGTCATTTGACACACTCACTCTTGTGATCTCTCTTCATCCTATTTTGGGTTTGATGAAGATGAGATCTAGAGGGAGTGCCCTAGGATATACATTGCCCTAAGAAAACATGCCCTAGATCTAAATGCAGTCATGGGAGAATAGGCTCTACGTTGCTCTAATGGAGAAGCATAACGCAACCATGGAAGAATTGTTACTGTTATCATGGAGAAACACCTACGCTAGCATGGAAATAAAGTTGTAATGATGCTTAATGAATAAGCCTCCTATCACAGTCATGGAACAAGGAATCTAATGTTATCATGCCCTAAACGTAAAGAGACCTAAACTCTATCCTAGAGAAATATTGGCTACAACCTAACGTTGTCATGGATGACCCTATGGAGATGACCTTAACATAGTCTCCTAGACACAGCACTTAAGGAAGTGTCTTAGCCACTATCTGGCCATTGTCCTAGCCCTAGAAGTAGTCCCCTATCTGTTGTCCTAAGGAGAGGTCTACACGCTAGTCTAAAAGAGACCTAGTTTATGTTTTGTGTAACTACAGTCACAATTCAGATGCACTCTAAATGTTGGCCTTATTCCACAGCAAAAGAATGGCTCTATGCTACCCTAACCGCATTCCTCCTAGGATATATAATCCATCGTCATTAAGGGTTCTATGCAGCAAGAGGACTCAAACACGCTCGATAGAGGAGGTCTTAACTAGCTCTAGACACAGTCAAAAGGAAATATTCAAGAGTTCCCTAATCACAGTCATACCATAGCCTTATGATACACAGTGAAAACGTCAAAGGAAGGTCTAGAAGTAACTTGAATGACATGGTGAAGAGTTCCTCAAGCCGTAGTAATGGGGGCTAAAGATGTCGTAATCTAAGACGTGAAGATGCCCTCATCCGCTGTCACATCTAGCCATAACTACAGCTATATCACTGCTGGTCAAAAGCATGAATGAGGTATGTTTGGGAGTGGTTGTCATTAGATTAGAAGTCAGAGGGCTAAGCTGCTATCTAGGGTCTAGTTTGGGACTACTTGAAGAAATCTGTAACTATAGCCTAGTTGCTCTACTAGCCTGCAAGCAGCTAAGGCTGATATACATTTGCAGCAAAGTGGACGTTGTATGATAAGAGCAATAGAAGTATTGCAGCATCATGATGTGAGTAGTGTAGCAACAAGGTATTGCAACATGATGATGATGATGTATTGAGTATGCCTTGAGTGGATGATTGGGTGTAACACAGTGACAGGTACAACATATGGACGAGATTCAACACAATGACAGGTGAAGGAGTTACCTTGGAAAATTAGTTGAAGCAGCATGTCTTCAACTGATCTCATGTAGAGATGATCAATTCTCTTATCTAGAAAGTCAAAGTGTTGACTTCTGTTGTAAATTTACTATCTCTCTCTCTCTCTCTTTCTCTCTGTTGAACTATTGAAGAACATATAAGAAGAATTGATCAAGGGTTTCCCCGATAAGCCCAACTTGTGGCTATGATGTCAACTGGGGTATACTCTGCATAGAGAAAGATAGGGGGAGATACCCAACTTGTCAAAACAAATACGGATCACACACACCCTATGGGTGATAGATAGGGGAGCAACATATATGACCCTATTTTCCAAAGATCCCTAGAACCTAGGAGCCCTCCATCTCAATTCCTCAAACTAGGAGCTCATACTGGGGGAAGAGTTGGCTCAGTGTTCTCGATCAATCCTGCTCTTTGTAGATTCGAAACATATCATCGTGGACATATATAGTACCTTCTTAATCATCGTGTCACAATCAAATCAAATATCATATGAAAAATATATATATCACAAAAAGGATACTTTATTCATCCTCCTTCTGATGGACGTGGAAACCACAAGCCTAAGCTTTTCTGGTATAGCAATCTTGTCTCAATACATGAAGAGATCTCAGTCCCATCTATATACAAGATTTTCTTCCAATTGGGTCCCACTCAATATTACCACAATGTATCCCTATCATATCAAGAACATGCTCAAATAGCTCTCCAAAGAGATTCTTCAACCTACCTCACAGATAGTTATTCCAGCAACATCATATTCAACCTCGGTTGTGTTTAAAGCTACAAACTTCTCATCAAAAATATCATGGTAGATCTCATACTAAGGCAACACCCAAATGTGATCATCCCATCAATAACTATCCCAAACAACATCAATATATCCATGTAGTCACATTTCACAGGAAGAATGTCTTGGACCAAAAGTTGATCATCCCATGCAAATATCTCAAAGTGTGATCAGTGACAACTCGATGTGTATGAAAAGGCTCGATCACGAATTCACTCAAATTGATCTATGCAAGACATATATATACGAATGGGTCTTCACACATAACATCAATGCTTAAGTCAATTGTCGGTTGCCAAAGCAAGTTCAACAATATCTCTTCATAACTTCTTGAAATTCAATCGAAGTGTCCAAGGATTTGCATTTCCATTTTCCATTAATTCTTCAATAGCTTCATGATATAGATTATTCTTTTCCACACTTCAGAAAGTAACTCATCATGTTATGGTCCATCATTTTGAACTTTAGAGACCAACTCCCTCTTACTTTGATCACCATAGGCTCATTACCTCCCAAGAATAAACTATGAGTATATAAGACCAAAATCAAATTCATACCTTGGACCACTTTTGAATTAGAGGTTTGCTTCAGCACATCTTCCTAGCTTCATAAGGTAACTGTCAATGCGAACATACCAGGCTCGGGGAGCTTGCTTCATATAATGCTTTTCCGAAAACATAACACTTTACCAAACCAATATTCTCAACCTTACAAAAAATCAATATTGTGCAATCAAATCAACTAAGTCATCTTATCAAGCCTTAGATGCCAAATCAAAACTAATATCAAAATTTTTTGCCAATATCCCTGAGATAAAATCTTCGAACCAAATGTCATGTAGAGCTCACATCCAAATGCCAAGTTACAACAACCTTTTATTTACCAACCATTATCTAATCTAATTTTATCAAGTCGGCCTTATTATCATAGCATGACTCATTTTTGCCACTAAATGTGAATGGATACATCAGGGACAAGTCATATAAGTTTCATGCATATACAAAGAACGAGTCATCCAAGTTCCATCCATTCATTCTGAGAATACTTCATACTGAATCACATTTTTTTATACTTCAACCATTGTTCCAAAGATAATCAAGTCAATACAAAATAATTGTTGAATATGAATATTAGTCATTGAAATTTACTATGCTCACATAGCATTGTCATCAAGGAAAATCATCAGATATCAAGTCAAATCATTAGTCATCAAGTCAAAACCCTAATTTGTCATCTCGGTGAATTCAACGAATCCATAAGCCAAAAACATATGAAGCATCATGTCAATGTTAAGAAGCATATTTATGAACTATCAAGCATCATGTCAAAACCCCAAACGTTGCTCATCTATACCAATAAGCAAAATCTTGTCAAACCCTTGCAATTGTTATCAAATATTTTCATATACAACTTCAATTGTTAAATCATAATGGCATATTGATATGAATATTTCAGTCACCTGCAAACACAAGTTTAGTCAACACATTTACATTCTCTCTAGTAAGTCAAATATTCAAATTTCCTTGCTAATAGAACCTTTTAATGTCTTCTTTGTATTTGCAGGATTGTCATGTTATTGGTGCATTCCTGATTTTATGCATAAAACTTCAAATTTGTGACCTATAGGCATAACCGCACCCATAGGATTTCTTTCGTGCAATTGAGAGGCTATAAATGCACTCTTAATCTTGCTTCTGTGAAATTGGGGATTATAGTAAGGAAAACCCTCTCTTCTAAAACCAAAACTTGTTGCAGACCAACAATATCAGATATTTGTCTATTCATGTCTAGGAATCATATTTCAACAGTAGATAATTTTCTACATATTTAATGAAAATGACAATATGTGTAGGGATCCTATGAAGAGATTCTCCCTCTTAATGAGCATCCACTTCAGTCATCATCATTCAAGTTATCAACATGTCCATCATAATGTTTTCATGCATTAGCATAACTGTTAGATCACAATGTTAAACTATATCATGTTCTAAAACATATATCCATCATGGTCATAACATGCTAGGTTCAGCTAATCCATCATCATATATGAACATGACATCAAATTTTTCATCAAGGGTTAGAGTCATATGATTAGGGAAGCTGACATGTGTATCATCATACTTCAAATATAATAATCACTACATCACAATCATCAAGTTATGGCATCAAATTACCATATGTCATAATTACATTGTCCAATTTATCAAAATCTAAACAAGGTCAACAAGAATATCCCAAATAACATCTTATTTTCATACTTCTATAATCATGATTACCATGCTTGTTACAAACACTATTAATAGCATTAAGATACTATATATAAGAATCCATGTGCTAGCCTTCTTTATAAGATCAAGAAATTCATCATTTAAGATACTTTGCCAAGTATACCAATATAAAAAAAAAAAAATCAATGTTTCTAGGTAGCTTTACCATGACTTAATGTAATGTAAGATACTTGTCCAATACCAAGTGCATTGTTTCATCATAAGTACCATGAATCAAACTTACTTTCATATGCAATATCAGTTATTCATGAAGATGATCATACCTTAGGGCTTACCTTGCCATCCAATATTTGCAGTTGAAACATAACAATGAAACAATACATCATATATACCTTGTAGATACATGTGCACCTTGACATTGGCAACTTGGAGCACTTTGTTAACTTTTCATCACGTGCCTCTTTTCCTTTTCCGGCACAAGCTCTTCTCTTCCTGCGCTAGCCATCTTTCCTGCAACTTTGATGATACTTAAGAAGGAGCCACTTAGTACATCTCATCAAGGAGTTAGAAGTATCCAAATAATCAAATACACATGCAGGAAGTATAATCAATAATCAAATAAATAAATCTAAACAAAAGTAAAGACATAAAGGAGTAACATAAATAAAAAAGTACTTATCTTCAATGAGAGGTGAATATCTCCCTCTTGAACCAACCTTCAAGAGTCGTGATTATCCATTATCCATATGAAAATGTTACCTTCAATATTTCAACCAACTTCATCAACAACCAAGTCTAATCGAGACTATCCCATCTAGGGCTGCGTCAAATTTTTCATAAGTGCTTTGAACATCTTCACATTGATCATGACAGGGTTTCTAGATTGCATATCTCAAATCTTTGCCATAACCTAGGGCTTTTTTTCTAAACCCTAACCTCATAGTATCCAACAAAACCATATTACTAGAATTTCCTTAAAACCTTAATATTATTTTAGGTCTCCTCCATATTATCTGGCATACATCAAGGGTGTCTTCATAGGGGTGATCTTCAATGACTTTTCTTCAACCCAACTCTGAAACCATGTTAATTTTTTTCTTAGGGCTATATTGTTCTTTGCTTTGATAATTGAATTTCATTATTTCCATATTTAAATTCACCCCATAACATCATATCATTATTCATATTTACATCATTATTTAGCAACATATGCAACTATGTAAAAATAACAATATCATCATCAATACGACGGGACATAAAATAACAATAGAAGAAAAGCATTCACACATAGAGACACCAGGATTAGTCAGAGACCAGGGAAAAACCCACTACAGGGAAAACCCTTTCAAATTTATCTTCTTAGTAGATTGTCATTAAATGATTCAACAAAAGAGAGTACAATGATCCACATCTTCATCCATACAACTTTCAAACAAAATCAACTAAATAATATCCAATAAGATGAACCCAACCATGCTAATAATCCAAAAAACTTGATTCGGGAACCTGTAGCCAATTGTCGTTGTTTTTAGTCAACTACCGAACTTTGTGGTCAATGGGCGAAAACTTCGATCAACTGAAAAATTCAACCTTTAGGTTCTAGTCGCAGGGAAGATGTGTCATGCATGCGGGTGAAAGGCTTCGGTCGAAATTTATTCATGACATTCCTACGGCTGCAGTTAAAATTTCTCCATGACATCCCTATGGCTGAGACCCAAAACCCTAAAAACAGATATGGGAACTTCAAACCCTACAATTTCATACCTGTTCCAACCAATCTCTGCGAACTTGCCTCATATCTATGTGAGCCAAACCAAAGAATAGAATAGAATAATATCTCATGATCATGTCCAAATGAGTTTGAGGTGACTTATATTTATAGCCTTCCAAGGGTGTCCAATTTGTTTTAGGTCTGACCTAATCAAATATGCACATGTGGGATTTAATTCAAAAATACACTTTCCCTTGTCCAAATTAAGCACTTCAATAGTCAAAATTGGTCCTCTAGAAAAGAGGAATCTCATCCCATGGTTGGAATTTTTCAATGAGATGCCAAATTAACAAAAAGAACCTCATCTCAGTAGAGATCATTAAGCAGTTGGGCTTGCTGAAAACACCACATCTGTGGCCATACACTATCAGGTGGCTCCACCAAGGGCAAGATCTTCAGATTGGCCAACTATTCCTCTTTCCCTACAACATAAATCCTTTCAAGGATGAGGTATTGTGCGGTGTTTCTCCCCTTGAAGTTTGTGATGTTTTGTTGGTTGAACCATACTTGTGGAAGCATCATGCTATGTATGATTCTAAACGTCATAGTGTTATTATTAATTTGGGAAAACAACTATATAAGATACCAGGGGTAGTCCTCCTACTTCCATTTCTTTGAACTCTCGTAAGAAATGGAGTAAGGACAACTCCTATACTAAGAATTTCTTCTTCTTCTTTATTCGCACTCAAAGTAAGGAGAATATTATGGCCACATCCATCACCTCCACAGAGGGCTCCTCAAGTACACAACAGAGATAAGTGGATAAGGTGAATACAGAGACATCTTCTCCTCCCCCATTGGGGTACCTCTGCACTGTAAGGTCAAGAATTCAAATGATCTGACCGTGACACCTCTACCCAATAGGCCAATATACCATTGCTCTCTTCTAGAAAATAAGGAAATCAAGTGACAGATCCAGGAGTTGCTCCAAATGGGCACATCCAACCAAGTTCCTCACCCTGCGGAAGCCTAATTATATTCATGCAGAAGAAAGATGGGACCTGATGACTCTGCATTGATTATCGGGCCTTGAACAAAATCACAATCAGGAATCGGTTCCTGATTCCTAGGATTAACAACCTTCTTGACCAGCTCAAGGTGGACAAGTACATCAGTAAGATTGATTTGAAGTCTAGCTACCACCAAGTCCCAATAGAACCAACTAATGTATGGAAGACTACTTTCAAGTCCAAGGAGGGTCTTTTTGAATGGTTGGTCATGCCCTTTTGTTTAATGAATGCCCCAACAACTTTCATGACGCATATGGATGATATCTTACTATCTTTCACCAACTCTTTCATGGTGTTATATCTGGATGATATCCTCACCTTCAAAAATAGTTTAGCATAAAACTTGTAGCATATTCAGCAGGTCTAGGTAATAGGGCACTTCGATGTGGAGAAGACAGTGGAAGTATTTTTATTAGTTGTAACTTCAACAGGATGTTGGCAAGTATATTAGTCCTTGCACTGCCTACGTCATTTTAAAATCAACCATTAAGAAGCAAGGTCCTATACACCCCTCTACTTATTGCCAACTAGCCTTGGGAATCCATCTCAATGGACTATATGTCTAAAATTCCTTGTACCAAGCATGGCAATGATTATGTTTTTGTAATCATTGATAGATTTTCTAAGATAGCCATTTTAACTACTTGCAAGAAGAGTATCACAACATAAGCCATTGGAGACTCTTCTTCAAATAAGTGTGGACACATTTTGGATCTTGCAGACCATCATATCAAATTAGGGTAGCATGTTCCTAGGTTTATGTTGGTTAAGCCTCTTGTCATTGTTGGACACCAAGCTCACCAAATCAACTACCTTCCACCCCCAAATTGGGGGTTAGACAGAGGTCATCAATAGGATGATCATGCACATTTTGCGCATGTAAAACTCCAAGAATCCACAAACATGGGATAAGATTCTCCCCTATGTTCATCACAGCTACAACAGTGTTCTCCATAGCTCAACTATACACAACCCCTTTCAGGGGGGCTTCAAATTTCAACCATTGGGTCCCATTGATGTTGCACTATTGATGGTCCTCCCAAATGGATAAAACATAGGGCCCATATAACCACTCCTAGGAACATAAAGACTACATCAAACCTTTTTCTTTCACTCAATAAACACTTCCCTATCTTAATGAGTTCTTAGGAGGGTCAAGGAGTGTTTTATACTCTATGTTCCTAACATGACTATTGTGCAGGATATTAAAGGGATTTTACACAGATTTTGAGTAGATCTAGCCAAAGATATTTGTGGGGTCTAATCCAAATAGTAGTAAATATTCCCATCTTAGCTAGATGAGGACAATAAATACTCCTCCTTGCTGTTGCATTGATCTAGATCTTTTACTTCATTGATGCATACATAATTGCATTTTAAAGAGCATGTAACCAAGTAACATAAACACATGAAAAGAAGCAGAATTCAAAAGCAACAATGAGATCAAAGGCACAAGATGATTTGATTACGAAGTTCACCCAATGTGGGCTATGTCTATGGGTCTTGCTCAATGTGGGGAGGCCTCTTTCATTAATTGGCAACATAAATCGAATTACAATCAAATTACATAAATGACCCTTATACCTCCATTTTTCGGCATGGTCTGAAAATAAAAAGCTTAGCTGCAGAAACGGACATCACCATTGAATTCATAGCGGGAAATCGTGTCAAATGATTATAAACTTGGCCCCTTTCTGACACTGTCAAAATCCAAACCCTTTGGAATCTTGAAGATTCCCATAAAGATTCCTTCGTAGAGATGGGCGAAAAATCTGATGTTCAAATGAAAATTCTAAGCACACCACTGCGCTCCTTGTGAAATTCTAAGAAAAATGGCTATAAATTCAATATCATTCTGCCTCTATCAAAAATCAACCTCCAAGTGAATCTAAAGATTCCTCAAGCATCAAGAATATTCCTACGATATTTTGCCTCGAAGAGCATGCCAAGCATGGTTCTTCTTCGGCCGTCGTGTCAAAGTTCTGCCTTCTCGGCCCGACCTTCGCTCCTTCTTCCCCCGATCGAGTAAATCTCAATTTATAAAACTTTATGGGTAGAGAGTACAAGGTAAGGGTCGTTGGCCCATTGGTGAAACACGACATGTTGGGAGTTTGTGGTTGGGCTTCAAATCCCCATGACCTCATATGATTTTGGAAATTTTTGGTTGGAGCATTGATATTTGGTAAGGTTGTTTTATGGGTCCGCCATGTGGGGCGAACCGGCCTTCCGGCCAACGTGAGTTCAAGTCTTGCTGGCCACCCTTAACTTAGCGGTCAAGTGATTGGCCCATATATATAAGGTTTGGTGTCATTGGGTGGCGGTGGGGTGGTGGGGGTGATGGCCCGCCACCTCCTTTTTTATGTTTTTTTATTTTTTTCCATTTTATTTAAAATAAATTATTCAAAAAAAATTGACCAAATTTTTGGGTTTATCGAACAATTTAAGGAGGAAAGAAATTCTCTCGTTCTGGCCGCCAAAATCCATGCAACGGTAAATTCCTAATTGTTGTCTAGTTAGTGGTTGCCATTAGGCCTATTTTGACCAAAACTTTGACCGTGAATATCTTTGAGCATACGAACTCAGATTTGAGTGTCGTTCACATCGTTGGAATCAAGACGACAAGCACTATGATCTAGTCCTCATTCTAATTCAATCTAGTGAATTTGATTTTTGAGCTTTCCAAAGCCACTTTTGAATTCTCAGCATTTTTGGAGCCACCTCGATCATTCCTCCTCACTGAGAAGCTTTTGATTCTAGGAAATTTCTACAAATCCAGCTCCGATACCATGTAGGAAATTTGTGTAGATTAACCCGATACTACAATATAAATCAAAGCAGAATACTATAACCTACTTCTACTATCAATTTGTCGAAGCTTAAAGATCTAGTTGAACAATATAACCAGAAGCAGAAGAATCAATGCATAGTACACATGAAAGCCTCCGCTAAAAACCCCACACTATTGTATTATCATGCATGGTGGAAATACATAGGAATTATATACATACTTATTTCTCACAGCTAGTCGGCTCTTAGTACAATCCTCACAGATGCTCACAGGCAATCTTGGCTTCTCTCCGGCCTTCCTCTCTGCCCTCTAAGCTCCTATTTCCTTGCGTTGTTCTTTGTGGATGATTTTCCTTCAACCAAGTGGAAAACCATTCTTCAAAACTATGCAATCCTCAAGGATAAATCCTTGACTACATGCATGAGTTTTCTCCATGAGAAAACACATACAACTGATAGTACAGTGTCCTTGAACTTTAATCTCAACGAGGTCTTTCTCATAATAGAGATGCATGAGTTTCTGATGAGGGAATCTTCAATTAACTGGAGTAGCACTAGTTGAGTGCATTAATGCATCAATTGATTGTTAACTCACTATTAGTTCCTCAAACAATTTGGAACTAATTTAGCTGGACTTAACTCAGTAAACTGAGTTAACTAATTACAACTCAAATATAACTCAATCTTATCTCCTTAATTTAAGGGATAACTCTTGCATGACTTCATAAAGACTTCTAACTTGAATTTCTCCAACTAATTAATTTAAAATAAATTAATTAATTATTTCCAAGTAGTTGTTAAGATGAAATTCGATTTTAATTCATAATTTAATTCAAGGACAAATTAAATTGGAATATTCTTGTTGCCATATAAACATTGATCCTCCAAAAGAATGAACACATCCTGCACACTTCTTGTGTCCTTTTCAAGCCACACTTTCTGTTAGCACTCCTCGATGTCCCAAGGCTGAGAAAGGAGACCAACAGAGGTAACCTCAAACCAATCTTTAGATTTGGTAGCTAGCCCTACCAAATCAGAGAGGGCTCTCTCAAGAATCCCACAAACAATAAAATTACTAGGAAGGAAAATAGATCTTAGCCTAGATATTCAGCTCACTAGGGTTTGATTTTAGGGTTTGTTGGACCAGGGTCATGGGTCTGGGAACTAGGTTAGGGTTTCTAAAGATCAGTTGCAGAGATACAGTGGGGCAAGGTAGGTATGATCAGTGACATATTGCAGTGGTCATTGTTGTATAGGGTTGAAATAAGGAAAGATCAAAATGAGCATAAACTTATGAATTCATTTTTCAGAAGAAAGAACACATAACATGAAAATCTCATAAGAATATAGCATAAGACTTATGAATTCCCTTAAACACCTATGATAAGATCACAAGAAAGCATAGATATGGTAATAAGGAGAAATATATATTTAGTTTGATGATAAAACAAAGGAAAAACACTATCACAAAAGCATACCACAAGAATCCCAAGATAATAGCTGCAACTCCCTGTGTTATTCCTGCAAAGTGTACACTAGCTCCAAGCCTCTCACTCTCAAATGTCCAACCCTTGATTTTTGTTAAGTTATGGTATGTTCTATGCTTATAACAGTTTACTTCTTTTTCTTATTATATTCCACGGATTAGCAATCACCTGTACATAAAGTAAAGTGCAGATAGAACATTAAACGATCGACAGAAAACAAGCCAAGACAAGAGACACAAGATGTGGCGGCTAGCTAGGGACAAACCCCACAATGTGTGGGGAAAACCCTTTGACCAAATCTTCTTTTATCTTCATAATCAGCAGAGAGAAATAGTACAATAAATCTGATTCATATCAGTAGTAGCAAACCCTAGATCAGCAGCATCAGCATTAGCGGCTTCATTATCAAACTAGGGCAAACGATATCTCACAAACCGACCGTCGGATTGGCTTCATTCCACCACCAAAAGTTGCGGCTTCCAGAGGAGGTTCAGATGAACCTACTTCGTAGTTCAGATGAGGAGATCTTCTAGGCCAGGCAGGTCAATCTTTACTTCTTCAGTTGTAGCTTCAGTTTCAGCAATTTCCGACTTCAAACTAGGGCAGTCGATATCTTGCGAACCGTTCGTCGGATTGACTTAATTCCACCACCAAAATTTGTGACTTTCAGAGGAGGTTTAGATGAAACTACAGCATAGTTCAGATGAGGAGATCTTCTAGGCCACGCAGGTCAATCTTTACTTCTACAGTTACGGCTTCAGTTTCAGCAGTTTCCGGCTTCAAACTAGGGCAGTCGATATCTTGCAAACCATTCGTCAGATTGACTTCATTCCACCACCAAAAGTTGCAGCTTTCAGAGGAGGTTTAGATGAATTACAACATAATTCCAAAGAGGAGATATTCTAGGCAATGCAGGTCAATCTTTGGATCTGCAGTTACAGCTTCAAGTTCAACAGCTTTCGGCTTCACATGTGTGAGAGAGAGATATGTGATGAGAAGAGTGAGTGCAAATGAGAAAAATCCCTCTTATATTTATACACAACGTTGGTATTTGAATAGATATGACTATTGGGCTTCTGAGCCTACATGAGTTGTAGGTCGGCTTGATAATAATTCCATAATCAAAATAAATTCATATCTCCATGAATACTTATCGGAATCGGATGATCTTTATATCAATCCTACACCTCTCGACGAGAGGAAACTAATAAAAGTATTATCAGCCATGAATAAGATGACCCACATGAAGTTTTGCACTAGTTTCAAATTTTAACACTCCCTCTCAACCAGGGAGAACTTCATCTACAATCTGTCTATCGGTCGTTACTATTCATCCATCAAATGCACTGCCCTGTACAGCCTAACCCTTACCCTACTCTGCTCTATTATGCCTGTTCTGCTTTGTCTTGTTCTGCCCTGTACTGATTGGTGTTGTTTTGCTATGCTCTTGCATTGTTCTATTATGCTCTACTTTTTTCCAAATTATGAAGAAGGAGAAATGATCGAGGATGTATCATACTGACTCAAAGTCAGTCTCAAAGTATGTACCACTGGTCCCAGACCAGTCTCAACCTACCCGAAGTCAACGTCATAGTGAATACAACTCCACTGGTCCTAGAACAATATCATCCTCCACTGACTCAAAGTCAGTCTCAAAGTGCGTACCACCGGTCTCAGACCAGTCTCAGCCGACCCGAAGTCAGCTTCATAGTAAGTACCACTCCTACCACTGGTCCCATACCAGTATTGCAGTATCAGAGAGTGTACCACTAGTCCCAGACCAGTCTCAACCGACCCGAAGTCAGCGTCATAATATGTACCACTCTCAGTGGTCACAGACCAGTACTGCACTAACACGAAGTCAATCTCAGAGTATGTACCACTAGTCCCAGACCAGTCTCAACCGACCCGAAGTCAGTGTCATAGTATGGTACAACTCCTACCACTGGTCCCAGACCAGTCTCAACCGACCCGAAGTCAGCGTCATAGTATGTACCACTCTCACTGGTCCCAGACCAGTACTGCACTAACACGAAGTCATTCTCGGAGTATGTACCATTGGTCCCAGACCAATCTCAACCGACCCAAAGTCAGCGTCATAGTATGGTACAACTCCTACTACTGGTCCCAGACCAGTATCATTGATCCCAGATCAATGGAGGTCATCCTAGCGTAGGGAGTACGGTAGATACAATAATGCCTCCATCGGTACTACTATGGTTCCTAACTTCATTTCCCTGCTCATTGATCAGATGAGAGGTACTTCCCATGAGTCCCAGACTGCATGGGTAGGATGCCTCGACAGGAGAACTAATCAATCCTG